>JBAPLH010001121.1:0-33207 GCA_037897445.1 Ceriops zippeliana
TTGAAGGAAGTAATCACATTTGAGTTTTGATTGGAGTGTAGACATTGTTTGTTTAAATTCATTATACTAGGTAATTTAGCCACAAGTGCTAATTTTATGATTACTGTATCTAAAAGCAGCGTGTTAGTAACCAGAAGATGATCCTTGCTTAATTAGAAATGATGGAGGGACACTTTATTTTGGAATTCAACCAATTAATATCAATAAGAAAAACAAATCAAGATCAAGGACACCATTGTTTGTTGGAACTGATTAAATTCACGGTTTAAATGGTTCATGGACTTTGTTTTCACAATGAATATATTCGTTAGGAAAGAATCAAAAGATAGTTTCATGGTTATTTAATGAAAAATAATCTTTGAAACAAAAGGAATGGCGCATTTAGCTTCATGTGAATTAAAATTCTTATTATTTAGGAATTATAACATTTAGCATTAGTAAAATGCAAACACCATGATCAATGACTTCTTTGGGTGATGGAAGTAAACACATTTAGAGTTTAATTGGGGTGTAGACTTGTTTGTTTTAATTCATATACTAGGTAGTTTAGTTACATGTGTTAATTTCATGATTACTGTATCAAAAAGTGTTTTGTAACTAAAAGTTGATCGTTGCTAACCAGAAATGATGGGAGCGACACTTTATTTTGCAATTTAACCAATTAATATCAATAAAAAATACAAATCACGATCAAGTACTCCATTGTTTGTCAGAATTGATTAAATCCATGTTTTAAATGGTTCATGGACTTTGTTTTCACAATGCATATATCCCTTAAGAGTCATGCAAAAGATTATTTCATTGTCATTAAATGAAAAATAGTCTTTGTAAAAAAAGGATAGGCGTAATTAGCTTCAGGAGAGTTGAAAGTCTCATTATATAAGAATTATCACATTTAACATTAGTTTGAAATGCAAACCATGATCAATGACTTCTTTGGTTGATGGAAGTAAACACATTTAGAGTTTAATTGGGGTGTAGACTTGATTCTTTTAATTCATATACTTGGTAGTTTAGCCACACGTGCTAATTTCATGATTATTGTATCAAAAAGTGTTTTGTAACTAAAAGTTGATCGTTGCTAACCAGAAATGATGGGAGGGACACTTTATTTTGGAATTCAACCAACTAATATCAATAAGAAAAACAAATCAAGATCAAGGGCACCATTGTTTGTTGAAATTGATTAAATTCATGGTTTAAATGGTTCATGGACTTTGTTTCCACAATGAATATATCCCTTAAGAGTCATGCAAAAGATTATTTCATTGTCATTAAATGAAAAATAGTCTTCGTAACAAAAGGACAGGCGTAATTAGCTTCAAGAGAGTTGAAAGTCTCATTATATAAGAATTATCACATTGAACATTAGTTTGAAATGCAAACCATGATCAATGACTTCTTTGGTTGATGGAAGTAAACACATTTAGAGTTTAATTGGGGGGTAGACTTGATTCTTTTAATTCATATACTTGGTAGTTTAGCCACACGTGCTAATTTCATGATTATTGTATCAAAAACTGTGTTTGTAACCAAAAGATGATCCTTGCTAATTAGAAATGATGAGAGGGACACTTTATTTTGGAATTCAACCAATTAATATCAATAAGAAAAACAAATCAAGATCAAGGGCACCATTGTTTGTTGGAATTCAGTAAATTGATGGTTTAAATGGTTAATGGACTTTGTTTTCACAATCAATATGTTCGTTATGAAAGACACAAAAGATAGTTTAATGGTCATTTAATGAAAAATAGTCTTCGGAACAAAAGGATAGGCGTAATTAGATACAGGTGAATTGATAGTCTCATTATATAAGAATTATAACATTTAACATTAGTTTGAAATGCAAATCATGATCAATGACTTCTTTGGTTGAAGGAAGTAATCACATTTGGAGTTTGATTGGAGTGTAGACTTGTTTGTTTAAATTCATATACTAGGTAATTTAGCCACAAGTGCTAATTTTATGATTACTGTATCTAAAAGCGTGTTAGTAACCAGAAGATGATCCTTGCTAATTAGAAATGATGGGAGGGACACTTTATTTTGGAATTCAACCAATTAATATCAATAAGAAAAACAAATCAAGATCAAGGGCACCGTTGTTTGTTGGAACTGATTAAATTCATGGTTCATGGACTTTGTTTTCACAATGAATATATTCGTTAGGAAAGACACAAAAGATAGTTTCATGGTCATTTAATGAAAAATAATCTTTGGAAGAAAAGGAATGGCGCATTTAGCTTCAGGTGAATTAAAAGTCTTATTATTTTGGAATTATAACATTTAGCATTAGTATCAAATGCAAACCATGATCAACGACTTCTTTGGTTGATGGAAGTAAACACATTTAGAGTTTAATTGGGGTGTAGAGTTGTTTGTTTTAATTCATATACTAGGTAGTTTAGCTACAAGTGTTAATTTCATGATTACTGTATCAAAAAGTGTGTTTGTAACTAAAAGATGATCCTTGCTAACAAGAAATGATGCAAGCGACGCTTTATTTTGGAATTCAACCAATTGATATCAATAAAAAATACAAATCACGATCAAGTACTCCATTGTTTGTCGGAATTGATTAAATCCATGTTTTAAATGGTTTATGGAGTTTGTTTTCACAATGAATATATTCCTTAAGAGTCATGCAAAAGATTATTTCATTGTCATTAAATGAAAAATAGTCTTCGTAACAAAAGGATAGGCGTAATTAGCTTCAGGAGAGTTAAAAGTCTAATTATATAAGAATTATAACATTTAACATTAGTTTGAAATGCAAACCATGATCAATGACTTCTTCAGTTGATGGAAGTAAACACATTTAGAGTTTAATTGGGGCGTAGACTTGATTCTTTTAATTCATATACTTGGTAGTTTAGCCACACGTGCTAATTTCATGATTATTGTATCAAAAACTGTGTTTGTAACCAAAAGATGATCCTTGCTAATTAGAAATGATAGGAGGGACACTTTATTTTGGAATTCAACCAATTATTATAAATAAGAAAAAAAAATCAAGATCAAGGGCACCATTGTTTGTTGGAACTAATTAAATTCATGGTTTAAATGGTTCATGGACTTTGTTTTCACAATGAATATATTCGTTAGGAAAGACACAAAAGATAGTTTCATGGTCATTTAATGAAAAATAATCTTTGGAAGAAAAGGAATGGCGCATTTAGCTTCAGGTGAATTAAAAGTCTTATTATTTAGGAATTATAACATTTAGCATTAGTATCAAATGCAAACCATGATCAATGACTTCTTTGGGTGGTGGAAGTCAACACATTTAGAGTTTAATTGGGGTGTAGACTTGTTTGTTTTAATTCATATACTTGGTAGTTTAGTTACAAGTGTTAATTTCATGATTACTGTATCAAAAAGTGTGTTTGTAACTAAAAGATGATCTTTGCTAACCAGAAATGATGGAAGCGACACTTTATTTTGCAATTCAACCAATTAATATCAATAAAAAAATACAAATCACGATCAAGTACTCCATTTTTTGTCGGAATTGATTAAATCCATGTTTTAAATGGTTCGTGGACTTTGTCTTCACAATGAATATATTCGTTAAGAGTCATGCAAAAGATAGTTTCATTGTCATTAAATGAAAAATAGTCTTCGTAACAAAAGGATAGGCGTAATTAGCTTCAGGAGAGTTGAAAATCTCATTATATAAGAATTATAACATTTAACATTAGTTTGAAATGCAAAACATGATCAATGACTTCTTTGGTTGATGGAAGTAATCACATTTAGAGTTTTATTGGAGTGTAGACTTGTTTGTTTGAATTCATATACTAGGTAGTTTAGCCACAAGTGCTAATTTCATGATTATTGTATCAAAAAGTGTGTTTGTAACCAAAAGATGATCCTTGCTAATTAGAAATGATGGGAGGGACACTTTATTTTGGAATTCAACCAATTAATATCAATAAGAAAAACAAATCAAGATCAAGGGCACCATTGTTTGTTGGAATTCAGTAAATTGATGGTTTAAATGGTTAATGGACTTTGTTTTCACAATCAATATGTTCGTTATGAAAGACACAAAAGATAGTTTAATGGTCATTTAATGAAAAATAGTCTTTGGAACAAAAGGATTGGCGCATTTAGCTTTAAATGAATTAAAAGTCTTATTATTTAGGAATTATAACATTTAGCATTAGTATCAAGTGCAAACCATGATCAATGACTTCCTTGGTCGATGGAAGTAAACAGATTTAGTGTTTAATTCGGGTGCAGACTTGTTTGTTTGAATTCCTATACTTGGTAGTTTACCCACAAGTGTTAATTTCATTATTACTCTATCAAAAATTGTGTTTGTAACCAAAAGATCATCCTTACTAACCAGAAATGATGGGAGGGACACTTTCTTTTGGAATTCAACCAATTATTACCAATATCAAATACAAATCAAGATCAAGGACTCTATTGTTTGTTGGACTTTATTAAATTATTACCAATATTAAATTCATGGTTTAAAAGGTTAATGGACTTTATTATCACAATGAATATATTCATTATGGAAGACACAAAAGATAGTTTCATGGTCATTTAATGAAAAATAATCTTTGGAAGAAGAGGAATGGTGCATTTAGCTTCAGGTGAATTAAAAGTCTTATTATTTAGGAATTATAACATTTAGCATTAGTATCAAATGCAAACCATGATCAACGACTTCTTTGGTTGATGGAAGTGAAAACATTTAGAGTTTAATTGGGGGGTAGACTTGTCTGTTTTAATTCATATACTAGGTAGTTTAGCTAAAAGTGTTAATTTCATGATTATTGTATCAAAAAGTGTTTTTGTAACTAAAAGATGATCCTTGCTAACTAGAAATGATGAGAGCGACACATTATTTTGGAATTCAACCAATTAATATCAATAAAAAATACAAATCACGATCACGGACTCGATTGTTTGTCGAAATTGATTAAAACCATGGTTTAAATGGTTTATGGACTTTGTTTTCACAATGAATATATTCGTTAAGAGTCATGCAAAAGATAGTTTCATTGTCATTAAATGAAAAATAGTCTTCGTAACAAAAGGATAGGCGTGATTAGCTTCAGAAGAGTTGAAAGTCTCATTATATAAGAATTATAACATTTAACATTAGTTTGAAATGCAAACCATGATCAATGACTTCGTTGATTCAACGAAGTAATCACATTTAGAGTATTATTGGGGTGTAGAGTTGTTTGTTTGAATTCATATACTAGGTAGTTTAGCCACAAGTGCTAATTTCATGATTATTGTATCAAAAAGTGTGTTAGTAACCAAAAGATGATCCTTGCTAATTAGAAATGATGGGAGGGACACTTTATTTTGGAATTCAACCAATTAATATCAATAAGAAAAAGAAATCAAGATCAAGGACACCATTGTTTGTTGGAATTCCTTAAATTGTTGGCTTAAATGGTTAATGGACTTTGTTTTCACAATTAATATATTCGTTATGAATGACATAAAAGATAGTTTCATGGTCATTTAATGAAAAATAATCTTTGGAACAAAAGGATGGGTGCATTAGCTTTAGATGAATTAAAAGTCTTATTATTTAGGAATTATAACATTTAGCATTAGTATCAAATGCAAACCATGATCAGTGACTTCTTTGGTTGATGGAAGTAAACACATTTAGAGTTTAATTAGGGCGTAGACTTGTTTGTTTTGATTCATATACTAGGTAGTTTAGCTACAAGTGTTAATTTCATGATTACTGTATCAAAAACTGTGTTTGTAACTAAAAGATGATCCTTGCTAACCAGAAATGATGGGTGCGACACTTTATTTTGGAATTCAACTGATTGATATCAATAAAAAATACCAATGACGATCAAGGACTCCATTGTTTGTCGGAATTGATTAAATTCAAGGTTTAAATGGTTCATGGACTTTGTTTTCATAATGAATATATTCGTTAAGAGTCATGCTAAAGATAGTTTCGTTGTCATTAAATGAAAAATAGTCTTCGTAACAAAAGGATAGGCGTAATTAGCTTCAAGAAAGTTGGAAGTCACATTATATAAGAATTATAACATTTAGCATTAGTTTGAAATGCAAACCACGATCAATGACTTCTTTGGTTGAAGGAAGTAATCACATTTAGAGTTTTATTAGAGTGTAGACTTGTTTGTTTGAACTCATATATTAGGTAGTTTAGCCACAAGTGCTAATTTCATGATTACTGTATCAAAAAGTGTGTGTGTAACCAAAAGATCATCCTTGTTAATTAGAAATCATGGGAGGCGCACTTTATTTTTGAATTCAACCAATTAATATCAATAAGAAAAACAAATCAAGATCAAGGGCACCATTTTTTGTTGGAATTCATTAAATTGATGGTTTAAATGGTTAATGGACTTTGTTTTCACAATGAATATATTCGTCATGAAACACCCAAAAGATAGTTTCAAGGTCATTTAATGAAAAATAATCTTTGGAACAAAAGGATGGGCGCATTAGCTTTAGATGAATTAAAAGTCTTATTATTTAGGAATTATAACATTTAGCATTAGTATCAAATGCAAACCATGATCAATGACGTCTTTGGTTGATGGAAGTAAACACATTTAGAGTTTGATTGGGGTGTAGACTTGTTTGTTTTAATTCATATACTATGTAGTTTAGTTACAAGTGTTAATTTCATTATTACTCTATCAAAAAGTGTGTTTGTAACTAAAAGATGTTTCTTGCTAACCAGAAATGATGGGAGCAACACTTTATCTTGGAATTCAACCAATTAATATCAATAAAAAATACAAATCACGATCAAGGACTCCACTGCTTATCAAAATTGATGAAATCCATGGTTTAAATGGTTCATGGACTTTGTTTTCACAATTAATATATTCGTTAAGAGTCATACAAAAGTTAGTTTCATTGTCATTAAATGAAAAATAGTCTTTGCAACAAAAGGATAGGCGTAATTAGCTACAGGAGAATTGAAACTCTCATTATATAAGAATTATAACATTTAACATTAGTTTGAAATGCAAACCATGATCAATGACTTCTTTGGTTGAAGGAAGTAATCAAATTAGAGTTTTATTGGAGTGTAGACTTGTTTGTTTGAATTCATATACTAGGTAGTTTAGCAACAAGTGCTAATTTCATGATTTCTGTATCAAAAAGCGTGTTTGTAACCAAAAGATCATCCTTGCTAATTAGAAATGATGGGAGGGACACTTTATTTTGAAATTCAACCGATTAATATCAATAAGAAATACAAATCAAGATCATGGACTCCATTTTTTGTTCAAATTGATTAAATTCATGGCTTAAATTGTTCATGGACTTTGTTTTTCACAATGAATATATTCGTTAGGAAAGACACAAAAGATAGTTTCATGGTCATTTAATGAAAAATAATCATTGGAACAAAAGGAATGGCGCATTTAGCTTCAGGTGAATTAAAAGTCTTATTATTTAGGAATTGTAACATTTAGCATTAGTATCAAATGCAAACCATGATCAATGACGTCTTTGGTTGATGGAAGTAAACACATTTAGAATTTGATTGGGATGTAGACTTGTTTGTTTGAATTCATATACTATGTAGTTTAGCCACAAGTGCTAATTTCATGATTACTATATCAAAAAGTGTTTTGTAACCCAAAGATGATCCTTGCTAATTAGAAATGATGGGAGGGATACTTTATTTTGGAATTCAACCTATTAATATCAATAAGAAAAACAAATCAAGATCAGGGACACCATTGTTTGTTGGAATTCATTAAATTGATGGTTTAAATGGTTAATGGACTTTGTTTTCACAATGAATATATTCGTTATGAAACACTCAAAAGATAGTTTCAAGGTCATTTAATGAAAAATAATCTTTGGAACAAAAGGATGGGCGCATTAGCTTTAGATGAATTAAAAGTCTTATTATTTAGGAATTATAACATTTAGCATTAGTATCAAATGCAAACCATGATCAATGACGTCTTTGGTTGATGGAAGTAAACACATTTAGAGTTTGATTGGGGTGTAGACTTGTTTGTTTTAATTCATATACTATGTAGTTTAGTTACAAGTGTTAATTTCATTATTACTCTATCAAAAAGTGTGTTTGTAACTAAACGATGTTTCTTGCTAACTAGAAATGATGGGAGCAACACTTTATCTTGGAATTCAACCAATTAATATCAATAAAAAATACAAATCACGATCAAGGACTCCATTGCTTATCAGAGTTGATGAAATCCATGGTTTAAATGGTTCATGGACTTTGTTTTCACAATTAATATATTCATTAAGAGCCATACAAAAGTTAGTTTCATTGTCATTAAATGAAAAATAGTCTTCGCAACAAAAGGATAGGCGTAATTAGCTACAGGAGAATTGAAACTCTCATTATATAAGAATTATAACATTTAACATTAGTTTGAAATGCAAACCATGATCAATGACTTCTTTGGTTGAAGGAAGTAATCACATTTAGAGTTTTATTGGAGTGTAGACTTGTTTGTTTGAATTCATATACTAGGTAGTTTAGTCACAAGTGCTAATTTCATTATTACTGTATCAAAAAGTGTGTTTGTAACCAAAAGATCATCCTTGCTAATTAGAAATGATGGGAGGGACACTTTATTTTGAAATTCAACCAATTAATATCAATAAAAAATACAAATCAAGATCAAGGACTCCATTTTCTGTTGGAATTGATTAAATTCATGGCTTAAATTGTTCATGGACTTTGTTTTTCACAATGAATATATTCGTTATGAAAGACACAAAAGATAGTTTCATGGTCATTTAATGAAAAATAATCTTTGGAACAAAAGGAATGGCGCATTTAGCTTCAGGTGAATTAAAAGTCTTATTATTTAGGAATTGTAACATTTAGCATTAGTATCAAATGCAAACCATGATCAATGACTTCTTTGGTTGATGGAAGTAAACACATTTAGAGTTTCATTGGGGTGTAGACTTGTTCGATTTAATTCATATACTATGTAGTTTAGTTAAAAGTGTTAATTTCATGATTACTGTATCAAAAATGTTTTTGTAACTAAAAGATGATCCTTGCTAAGCAGAAATGATGGGAGCGACACTTTATTTTGGAATTCAACCAATTAATATCAATAAAAAATACAAATCACAATCAATGACTCCATTGTTTGTTAGAATTGATTAAATCCATGAATTAAATGGTTCATGGACTTTGTTTTCACAATGAATATATTCACTAAGAGTCATGCAAAAGATAGTTTCATTGTCATTAAACGAAAAATAGTCTTCGTAACAAAAGGATAGGCGTAATTAGCTTCAGGAGAGTTGAAAGTCTCATTATATAAGAATTATGACATTTAACATTAGTTTGAAATGCAAACCATGATCAATGACTTCGTTGATTTAACGAAGTAATCACATTTAGAGTATTATTGGGGTGTTGAGTTGTTTGTTTGAATTCATATACTAGGTAGTTTAGCCACAAGTGCTAATTTCATGATTATTGTATCAAAAAGTGTGTTAGTAACCAAAAGATGATCCTTGCTAATTAGAAATGGTGGGAGGGACACTTTATTTTGGAATTCAACCAATTATTATCAATAAGAAATACAAAACACAATCAATGACTCCATTGTTTGTTAGAATTGATTAAATCCATCGTTTAAATGGTTCATGGACTTTGTTTTGACAATGAATATATTCACTAAGAGTCATGCAAAAGATAGTTTCATTGTCATTAAATGAAAAATAGTCTTCGTAACAAAAGGATAGGCGTAACTAGCTACAGGAGAATTGAAACTCTCATTATATAAGAATTATAACATTTAACATTAGATTGAAATGCAAACCATGATCAATGACTTCTTTGGTTGAAGGAAGTAATCACATTTAGAGTTTTATTGGAGTGTAGACTTGTGTGTTTGAATTCATATACTAGGTAGTTTAGCCACAAGTGCTAATTTCATGATTATTGTATCAAAAAGTGTGTTAGTAACCAAAAGATGATCCTTGCTAATTAGAAATGATGGGAGGGACACTTTATTTTGGAATTCAACCAATTAATATCAATAAGAAATACAAATCACAATCAATGACTCCATTGTTTGTTAGAATTGATTAAATCCATGGTTTAAATGGTTCATGGACTTTGTTTTCACAATGAATATATTCACTAAGAGTCATGCAAAAGATAGTTTCATTGACATTAAATGAAAAATAGTCTTCGTAACAAAAGGATAGGTGTAATTAGCTTCAGGAGAGTTGAAAGTCTCATTATATAAGAATTATGACATTTAACATTAGTTTGAAATGCAAACCATGATCAATGACTTCGTTGATTTAACGAAGTAATCACATTTAGAGTATTATTGGGGTGTTGAGTTGTTTGTTTGAATTCATATACTAGGTAGTTTAGCCACAAGTGCTAATTTCATGATTATTGTATCAAAAAGTGTGTTAGTAACCAAAAGATGATCCTTGCTAATTAGAAATGATGGGAGGGACACTTTATTTTGGAATTCAACCAATTAATATCAATAAGAAATACAAATCACAATCAATGACTCCATTGTTTGTTAGAATTGATTAAATCCATGGTTTAAATGGTTCATGGACTTTGTTTTCACAATGAATATATTCACGAAGAGTCATGCAAAAGATAGTTTCGTTGTCATTAAATGAAAAATAGTCTTCGTAACAAAAGGATAGGCGTAATTAGCTACAGGAGAATTGAAACTCTCATTATATAAGAATTATAACATTTAACATTAGATTGAAATGCAAACCATGATCAATGACTTCTTTGGTTGAAGGAAGTAATCACATTTAGAGTTTTATTGGAGTGTAGACTTGTGTGTTTGAATTCATATACTAGGTAGTTTAGCCACAAGTGCTAATTTCATTATTACTGTATCAAAAAGTGTGTTTGTAACCAAAAGATCATCCTTGCTAATTAGAAATGATGGGAGGGACACTTTATTTTGAAATGCAACCAATTAATATCAATAAAAAATACAAATCAAGATCAAGGACTCCATTTTTTGTTGGAATTGATTAAATTCATGGCTTAAATTGTTCATGGACTTTGTATCAAATGCAAACCATGATCAATGACTTCTTTGGTTGATGGAAGTAAACACATTTAGAGTTTCATTGGGGTGTAGACTTGTTTGATTTGATTCATATACTATGTAGTTTAGTTAAAAGTGTTAATTTCATGATTACTGTATCAAAAATGTGTTTGTAACTAAAAGATGATCCTTGCTAAGCAGAAATGATGGGAGGGACACTTTATTTTGGAATTCAACCAATTAATATCAATAAGAAATACAAATCACAATCAATGACTCCATTGTTTGTTAGAATTGATTAAATCCATGGTTTAAATGGTTCATGGACTTTGTTTTCACAATGAATATATTCACTAAGAGTCATGCAAAAGATAGTTTCATTGTCATTAAATGAAAAATAGTCTTCGTAACAAAAGGATAGGCGTAACTAGCTACAGGAGAATTGAAACTCTCATTATATAAGAATTATAACATTTAACATTAGATTGAAATGCAAACCATGATCAATGACTTCTTTGGTTGAAGGAAGTAATCACATTTAGAGTTTTATTGGAGTGTAGACTTGTTTGTTTGAATTCATATACTAGGTAGTTTAGCCACAAGTGCTAATTTCATTATTACTGTATCAAAAAGTGTGTTTGTAACCAAAAGATCATCCTTGCTAATTAGAAATGATGGGAGGGACACTTTATTTTGAAATGCAACCAATTAATATCAATAAAAAATACAAATCAAGATCAAGAACTCCATTTTTTGTTGGAATTGATTAAATTCATGGCTTAAATTGTTCATGGACTTTGTATCAAATGCAAACCATGATCAATGACTTCTTTGGTTGATGGAAGTAAACACATTTAGAGTTTCATTGGGGTGTAGACTTGTTTGATTTGATTCATATACTATGTAGTTTAGTTAAAAGTGTTAATTTCATGATTACTGTATCAAAAATGTGTTTGTAACTAAAAGATGATCCTTGCTAAGCAGAAATGATGGGAGCGACACTTTATTTTGGAATTCAACTAATTAATATCAATAAAAAATACAAATCACAATCAATGACTCCATTGTTTGTTAGAATTGATTAAATCCATCGTTTAAATGGTTCATGGACTTTGTTTTCAAAATGAATATATTCACTAAGAGTCATGCAAAAGATAGTTTCATTGTCATTAAAAGAAAAATAGTCTTCGTAACAAAAGGATAGGCGTAACTAGCTACAGGAGAATTGAAACTCTCATTATATAAGAATTATAACATTTAACATTAGATTGAAATGCAAACCATGATCAATGACTTCTTTGGTTGAAGGAAGTAATCACATTTAGAGTTTTATTGGAGTGTAGACTTGTTTGTTTGAATTCATATACTAGGTAGTTTAGCCACAAGTGCTAATTTCATTATTACTGTATCAAAAAGTGTGTTTGTAACCAAAAGATCATCCTTGCTAATTAGAAATGATGGGAGGGACACTTTATTTTGAAATGCAACCAATTAATATCAATAAAAAATACAAATCAAGATCAAGGACTCCATTTTTTGTTGGAATTGATTAAATTCATGGCTTAAATTGTTCATGGACTTTGTATCAAATGCAAACAATGATCAATGACTTCTTTGGTTGATGGAAGTAAACATATTTAGAGTTTCATTGGGGTGTAGACTTGTTTGATTTGATTCATATACTATTTAGTTTAGTTAAAAGTGTTAATTTCATGATTACTGTATCAAAAATGTGTTTGTAACTAAAAGATGATCCTTGCTAAGCAGAAATGATGGGAGTGACACTTTATTTTGGAATTCAACCAATTAATATCAATAAAAAATATAAATCACAATCAATGACTCCATTGTTTGTTAGAATTGATTAAATGCATGGTTTAAATGGTTCATGGACTTTGTTTTCACAATGAATATATTCACTAAGAGTCATGCAAAAGATAGTTTCATTGTCATTAAATGAAAAATAGTATTCGTAACAAAAGGATAGGCGTAATTAGCTTCAGGAGAGTTGAAAGTCTCATTATATAAGAATTATGACATTTAACATTAGTTTGAAATGCAAACCATGATCAATGACTTCGTTGATTTAACGAAGTAATCACATTTAGAGTATTATTGGGGTGTTGAGTTGTTTGTTTGAATTCATATACTAGGTAGTTTAGCCACAAGTGCTAATTTCATGATTATTGTATCAAAAAGTGTGTTAGTAACCAAAAGATGATCCTTGCTAATTAGAAATGATGGGAGGGACACTTTATTTTGGAATTCAACCAATTAATATCAATAAGAAATACAAATCACAATCAATGACTCCATTGTTTGTTAGAATTGATTAAATCTATGGTTTAAATGGTTCATGGACTTTGTTTTCACAATGAATATATTCACTAAGAGTCATGCAAAATATAGTTTCATTGTCATTAAATGAAAAATAGTCTTTGTAACAAAAGGATAGGCGTAATTAGCTTCAGGAGAGTTGAAAGTCTCATTATATAAGAATTATGACATTTAACATTAGTTTGAAATGCAAACCATGATCAATGACTTCGTTGATTTAACAAAGTAATCACATTTAGAGTATTATTGGGGTGTTGAGTTGTTTGTTTGAATTCATATACTAGGTAGTTTAGCCACAAGTGCTAATTTCATGATTATTGTATCAAAATGTGTGTTAGTAACCAAAAGATGATCCTTGCTAATTAGAAATGATGGGAGGGACACTTTATTTTGGAATTCAACCAATTAATATCAATAAGAAATACAAATCACAATCAATGACTCCATTGTTTGTTAGAATTGATTAAATCCATGGTTTAAATGGTTCATGGACTTGGTTTTCACAATGAATATATTCACTAAGAGTCATGCAAAAGATAGTTTCATTGTCATTAAATGAAAAATAGTCTTCGTAACAAAAGGATAGGCGTAATTAGCTTCAGGAGAGTTCAAAGTCTCATTATATAAGAATTATGACATTTAACATTAGTTTGAAATGCAAACCATGATCAATGATTTCGTTGATTTAACGAAGTAATCACATTTAGAGTATTATTGGGGTGTTGAGTTGTTTGTTTGAATTCATATACTAGGTAGTTTAGCCACAAGTGCTAATTTCATGATTATTGTATCAAAACGTGTATTAGTAACCACAAGATGATCCTTGCTAATTAGAAATGATGGGAGGGACACTTTATTTTGGAATTCAACCAATTAATATCAATAAGAAATACAAATCAAGATCAAGGACTCCATTATTTGTTGGAATTGATTAAATTCATGGTTTAAATGGTTCATGGACTTTGTTTTCACAATGAATATATTTGTTAGGAAAGACACAAAAGATAGTTTCATGGTCATTTATTGAAAAAGAATCTTTGGAACAAAACGAATGGCGCATTTAGCTTCAGGTGAATTAAAAGTCTTCTTATTTAGGAATTATAACATTTAGCATTAGTCTCATATGCAAACCATGATCAATGACTTCTTTGGTCGATGGAAGTAAACACATTTAGAGTTTAATTGGGGTGCAGACTTGTTTGTTTGAATTCATATACTAGGTAGTTTAGTTACAAGTGTTAATTTCATGATTACTGTATCAAAAAGTGTGTTTGTAACTAAAAGATGATCCTTGCTTACCAGAAATGATGGGAGTGACACTTTATTTTGGAATTCAACCAATTAATATCACTAAGAAATACAAATCAAGATCAAGGACTCCATTGTTTGTTCGAATTGATTAAATTCATGGTTTAAATGGTTCATGGATTTTGTTTTCACAATGAATATTCGTTAGGAAAGACACAAAAGATAGTTTCATGGTCATTTAATGAGAAACAATCTATGGAACAAAAGGAATCGCGCATTTAGCTTCAGGTGAATTAAAAGTCTTATTATTTAGGAATTATAACATTTAGTATTAGTATCAAATGCAAACCATGATCAATGACTTCTTTGGGTGATGGAAGTAAACACATTTAGAGTTTAATTGGGGTGTAGACTTGTTTGTTTTAATTCATATACTAGGTAGTTTAGTTACAAGTGTAAATTTCATGGTTACTGTATCAAAAAGCGTGTTTGTAACTAAAAGATGATCTTTGCTAACCAGAAATGATGGGAGGGACTCTTTATTTTGCAATTCAACCAATTAATATCAATAAAAAATACAAATCATGATCAAGTACTCCATTGTTTGTCGGAATTGATTAAATCCATGTTTTAAATGGTTCATGGACTTTGTTTTCACAATGAATATATTCATTAAGAGTCATGCAAAAGATTATTTCATTGGCATTAAATGAAAAATAGTCTTCGTAACAAAAGGATAGGCGTAATTAGCTTCAGGAGAGTTGAAAGTCTCATTATATAATAATTATAACATTTAACATTAGTTTGAAATGCAAACCATGATCAATGACTTCTTTGGTTGATGGAAGTAAACACATTTAGAGTTTAATTGGGGTGTAGACTTGTTTCTTTTAATTCATATACTAGGTAGTTTAGCCACAAGTGCTAATTCATGATTACTGTATCAAAAACTGTGTTTGTAACCAAAAGATCATCCTTGCTAATCAGAAATGATGGGAGGGATACTTTATTTTGGAATTCAACCAATTAATATCAATAAGAAATACAAATCAAGATCAAGGACTCCATTGTTTGTTGGAATTGATTAAATTGATGGCTTAAATGGTTCATGGACTTTGTTTTCACAATGAATATATTCGTTAGGAAAGACACAAAAGATAGTTTCATGGTCATTTAACGAAAATAATCTTTGGAAAAAAAGGAATGTCACATTTAGCTTCTGGAGAATTAAAAGTCTTATTATTTAGGAATGGTAACATTTAGCATTAGCAACAAATGCAAACCATAATCAATGACTTCTGTGGTTGAAGGAAGTAAACACATTTAGAGTTTAATTGGGGTGTAGACTTGTTTGTTTTAATTCATATACTAGGTAGTTTAGCTACAAGTGTTAATTTCATGATTATTGTATCAAAAGGTGTGTTTATAACTAAAAGATGATCCTTACTAACCAGAAATGATGGCAGCGACACTTTATTTTGGAATTCAACTAATTAATATCAATAAAAAATACAAATCACGATCAAGAACTCCATTGTTTGTCGGAATTGATTAAATGCATGGTTTAAATGGTTCATGGACTTTGTTTTCACAACGAATATATTCGTTAACAGTCGTGCAAAAGTTAGTTTCATTGTCATTAAATGAAAAATAGTCTTCGCAACAAAAGGATAGGCGTAATTAGCTACAGGTGAATTGAAAGTCTCATTATATAAGAATTATAACATTTAACATTAGTTTGAAATGCAAACCATGATCAATGACTTCGTTGATTTAATGAAGTAATCACAATTAGAGTATTATTAGGGTGTTGAGTTGTTTGTTTGAATTCATATACTAGGTAGTTTAGCCACAAGTGCCAATTTTATGATTACTGTATCTAAAAGTGTGTTTGTAACCAGAAGATGATCCTTGCTAATTAGAAATGATGGGAGGGACACTTTATTTTGGAATTCAACCAATTAATATCAATAAGAAATACAAATCAAGATCAAGGACTCTATTGTTTGTTGGAATTGATTAAATTCATGGCTTAAATGGTTCATGGACTTTGTTTTCACAATGAATATATTCGTTAGGAAAGAGACAAAAGATAGTTTCATGGTCATTTAATGAAAAATAATCTTTGGAACAAAAGCAATGGCGCATTTAGCTTCAGGTGAATTAAAAGTCTTATTATTTAGGAATTGTAACATTTAGCATTAGTATCAAATGAAAACCATGATCAATGACTTCTTTGGTTGATGGAAGTAAACACATTTAGAGTTTAATTGGGGTGTAGACTTCTTTGTTTTAATTCATAAACTATGTAGTTTAGTTACAAGTGTTAATTTCATGATTACTGTATCAAAAAGTGTGTTTGTAACTAAAAGATGATCCTTGCTAACCAGAAATGATGGGAGCGACGCTTTATTTTGGAATTCAACCAATTAATATCAATAAAAAATACAAATCACGATCAAGGACTCCATTGTTTGTCGGAATTGATTAAATTCATGGTTTTAAAAGGTTAATGGACTTTTTTTTTCACAATGAATATATTCGTTAAGAGTCATGCAAAAGATCTTTTCATTGTCATTAAATGAAAAATAGTCTTCGTAACAAAAGTATAGCTGTAATTAGCTTCAGTAGTGTTGAAAGTCTCATTATATAAGAATTATAACATTTAACATTAGTTTGAAATGCAAACCATGATCAATGACTTCTTTGGTTGAAGGAAGTAATCACATTTAGAGTTTTATTCTGGTGTAGACTTGTTTGTTTGAATTCATATACTAGGTAGTTTAGCCACAAGTGCTAATTTCATGATTATTGTATCAAAAAGTGTGTTTGTAACCAAAAGATCATCCTTGCTAATTCGAAATGATGGGAGGGATACTTTATTTTGGAATTGAACCAATTAATATCAATAAGAAATACAAATCAAGATCAAGGACTCCATTGTTTGTTGGAATTGATTAAATTCATGGTTTAAATGGTTCATGGACTTTGTTTTCACAATGGATATATTCGTTAGGAAAGACACAAAAGATAGTTTCATGGTCATTTAATGAAAAATAATCTTTGGAACAAAAGGAATGGCGCATTTAGCTTCAGGTGAATTAAAAGTCTTATTATTTAGGAATTGTAACATTTAGCATTAGTATCAAATGAAAACCATGATCAATGACTTCTTTGGTTGATGGAAGTAAACACATTTAGAGTTTAATTGGGGTGTAGACTTCTTTGTTTTAATTCATAAACTATGTAGTTTAGTTACAAGTGTTAATTTCATGATTACTGTATCAAAAAGTGTGTTTGTAACTAAAAGATGATCCTTGCTAACCAGAAATGATGGGAGCGACGCTTTATTTTGGAATTCAACCAATTAATATCAATAAAAAATACAAATCACGATCAAGGACTCCATTGTTTGTCGGAATTGATTAAATTCATGGTTTAAAAGGTTAATGGACTTTTTTTTCACAATGAATATATTCGTTAAGAGTCATGCAAAAGATCTTTTCATTGTCATTAAATGAAAAATAGTCTTCGTAACAAAAGTATAGCTGTAATTAGCTTCAGTAGTGTTGAAAGTCTCATTATATAAGAATTATAACATTTAACATTAGTTTGAAATGCAAACCATGATCAATGACTTCTTTGGTTGAAGGAAGTAATCACATTTAGAGTTTTATTCTGGTGTAGACTTGTTTGTTTGAATTCATATACTAGGTAGTTTAGCCACAAGTGCTAATTTCATGATTATTGTATCAAAAAGTGTGTTTGTAACCAAAAGATCATCCTTGCTAATTCGAAATGATGGGAGGGATACTTTATTTTGGAATTGAACCAATTAATATCAATAAGAAATACAAATCAAGATCAAGGACTCCATTGTTTGTTGGAATTGATTAAATTCATGGTTTAAATGGTTCATGGACTTTGTTTTCACAATGGATATATTCGTTAGGAAAGACACAAAAGATAGTTTCATGGTCATTTAATGAAAAATAATCTTTGGAACAAAAGGAATGGCGCATTTAGCTTCAGGTGAATTAAAAGTCTTATTATTTAGGAATTGTAACATTTAGCATTAGTATCAAATGAAAACCATGATCAATGACTTCTTTGGTTGATGGAAGTAAACACATTTAGAGTTTAATTGGGGTGTAGACTTCTTTGTTTTAATTCATAAACTATGTAGTTTAGTTACAAGTGTTAATTTCATGATTACTGTATCAAAAAGTGTGTTTGTAACTAAAAGATGATCCTTGCTAACCAGAAATGATGGGAGCGACGCTTTATTTTGGAATTCAACCAATTAATATCAATAAAAAATACAAATCACGATCAAGGACTCCATTGTTTGTCGGAATTGATTAAATTCATGGTTTAAAAGGTTAATGGACTTTTTTTTCACAATGAATATATTTGTTAAGAGTCATGCAAAAGATCTTTTCATTGTCATTAAATGAAAAATAGTCTTCGTAACAAAAGTATAGCTGTAATTAGCTTCAGTAGTGTTGAAAGTCTCATTATATAAGAATTATATAACATTTAACATTAGTTTGAAATGCAAACCATGATCAATGACTTCTTTGGTTGAAGGAAGTAATCACACATTTAGAGTTTTATTCTGGTGTAGACTTGTTTGTTTGAATTCATATACTAGGTAGTTTAGCCACAAGTGCTAATTTCATGATTATTGTATCAAAAAGTGTGTTTGTAACCAAAAGATCATCCTTGCTAATTCGAAATGATGGGAGGGATACTTTATTTTGGAATTGAACCAATTAATATCAATAAGAAATACAAATCAAGATCAAGGACTCCATTGTTTGTTGGAATTGATTAAATTCATGGTTTAAATGGTTCATGGACTTTGTTTTCACAATGGATATATTCGTTAGGAAAGACACAAAAGATAGTTTCATGGTCATTTAATGAAAAATAATCTTTGGAACAAAAGGAATGGCGTATTTAGCTTCAGGTGAATTAAAAGTCTTATTATTTAGGAATTGTAACATTTAGCATTAGCAAGAAATACAAACCATAATCAATGACTTCTGTGGTTGATGGAAGTAAACACATTTAGAGTTTAATTGGGGTGTAGACTTGTTTGTTTTAATTCATAAACTAGGTAGTTTAGTTACAAGTGTTAATTTCATGATTACTGTATCAAAAAGTGTGTTTGTAACTAAAAGATGATCGTTGCTAACCAGAAATGATATGAGCGACATTTTATTTTGGAATTGAACCAATTAATATCAATAAAAAATACAAAGCACGATCAAGGACTCCATTGTTTGCCGGAATTGATTAAATCCATGGTTATAATGGTTCATGGACTTTGTTTTCACAATGAATATATTTGTTAAGAGTCATGCAAAAGATAGTTACATTGTCATTATCAATATGAAATACAAATCAAGATCAAGGACTCCATTGTTTGGTGGAATTGATTAAATTCATGGCTTACATGGTTAATGGACTTTGTTTTCACAATGAATATGTTTGTTATGAAAGACACAAAAGATAGTTTCGTGGTCATTTAATGAAAAATAATCTTCGGAACAAAAGGATGGGCGCATTTAGCTTTAGATGAATTAAAAGTCTTATCATTTAGGAATTATAACATTTAGCATTAGTATCAAGTACAAACCATGATCAATGACTTCTTTGGTCGATGGAAGTAAACAGATTTAGTGTTTAATTGGGGCGCAGACTTGTTTGTTGAAATTCGTATACTTGGTAGTTTACCTACAAGTGTTAATTTCATTATTACTGTATCAAAAAGTGTGTTTGTAACCGAAAGATGATCCTTGCTAACCAGAAATGATGGGAGTGACACTTTATTTTGGAATTCAACCAATTAATATCAATAAGAAATACAAATCAAGATCAAGGACTCCATTGTTTGTCGGAATTGATTAAATTCATGGTTTAAGAGGTTAATGGACATTGTTTTCACAATGAATATATTCATTATGAAAGACACAAAAAATAGTTTCATGGTCTTTTAATGAAAAATAATCTTTGGAACAAAAGGAATTGTGCATTTAACTTCAGGTGAATTAAAAGTCTTATTATTTAGGAATTATAACATTTAGCATTTGTATCAAATGCAAACCATGATCAAAGACTTCTTTTGTTGATGGATGTAAACACATTTAGAGTTTGATTGGGGTGTAGACTTGTTTATTTTAGTTCATATACTAGGTAGTTTAGCTACGAGTGTTAATTTCGTGATTACTGTATCAAAAAGTGTGTTTGTAACTAAAAGATGATCCTTGCTAACCAGAAATGATGGGAGCAACGCTTCATTTTGGAATTCAACCAATTAATATCAATAAAAAATACAAATCACGATCAAGTACTCCATTCTTTGTCGCAATTGATTAAATCCATGGTTTAAATGGTTCATGGACTTTGTTTTCACAATGAATATATTCGTTATGAGTCATGCAAAAGATAGTTTCATTGTCATTAAATGAAAAGTAGTCTTCGTAACAAAAGGATTGGCGTAATTAGCTTCAGAGAGTTGAAAGTCTCATTATATAAGAATCATAACATTTAACATTAGTTTGAAATGCAAACCATGATCAATGACTTCTTTGATTCAACGAAGTAATCACATTTAGAGTATTAGTGTAGACTTGTTTGTTTGAATTCATATACTAGGTAGTTTAGCCACAAGTGCTAATTCATGATTATTATATCAAAAAGTGTGTTTGTAACCAAAAGATGATCCTTGCTAATTAGAAATGATGGGAGGGACACTTTATTTTGGAATTCAACCAATTAATATCAATAAGAAAAACAAATTATGATCAAGGACTCCATTGTTTGTTGGAATTGATTAAATTCATGGCTTAAATGGTTCATGGACTTTGTTTTTCACAATGAATATATTCATTAGGAAAGACACAAACGATAGTTTCATGGTCATTTAATGAAAAATAATCTTTGGAACAAAAGGAATGGCGCATTTAGCTTCAGGTGAATTAAAAGTCTTATTATTTAGGAATTGTAACATTTAGCAATAGCAACAAATTCAAACCATAATCAATGACTTCTGTGGTTGATAGATGTAAACACATTTAGAGTTCAATTGGGGTGTAGACTTGTTTGTTTTAATTCATATACTAGGTAGGTTAGTTACAAGTGTTAATTTCATGATTACTATATGAAAAAGTGTGTTTGTAACTACAAGATGATCCTAGCTAATTAGAAATGATGGGGGCGACACTTTATTTTGGAATTGAACCAATTAATATCAATAAAAAATACAAATCATGATCAAGTACTCCATTGTTTGTCGGAATTGATTAAATCCATGGTTTAAATGGTTCATGGACTTTGTTTTCACAATGAATATATTCGTTAACAGTCATGCAAAAGATAGTTTCATTGTCATTAAATGAAAAATAGTCTTCGTAACAAAAGGATAGGCGTAATTAGTTACAGGAGAATCGAAACTCTCATTATATAAGAATTATAACATTTAACATTAGTTTGAAATGCAAACCATGATCAATGACTTCTTTGGTTGAAGGAGGTAATCACATTTAGAGTTTTATTGGAGTGTAGACTTGTTTGTTTGAATTCACATACTAGGTAGTTTAGTCACAAGTGCTAATTTCATGATTACTGTATCAACAAGTGTGTTTGTAACCAAAAGATGATCCTTGCTAATTAGAAATGATGGGAGGGATTCTTTATTTTGGAATTCAACCAATTAATATCAATAAGAAATACAAATCAAGATCAAGGACTCCATTGTTTGTTGGAATTGATTAAATTCATGGCTTACATGGTTCATGGACTTTGTTTTCACAATTAATATATTCGTTAGGAAAGACGCAAAAGATAGTTTCATGGTCATTTAATGAAAAATAATTTTTGGAACAAAAGGAATGGCGCATTTAGCTTCAGGTGAATTAAAAGTCTTATTATTTAGGAATTGTAACATTTAGCATTAGTATCAAATGCAAACCATGATCAATGAATTCTTTGGTTGATGGAAGTAAACACGTTTAGAGTTTAATTGCGGTGTAAACTTGTTTGTTTTAATTCAAATTCTAGGTATTTTAGTTACAAGTGTTAATTTCATGATTACTGTATCAAGAACTGTGTTTGTAACTAAAAGATGATCCTTGCTAACCAAAAATGATGGGAGCGACACTTTATTTTGAAATTCAACCAATTAATATCAATAAAACATAAAAATCACGATCAAGGACTCCATTGTTTGTCGGAATTGCTTAAATCCATGGTTCAAATGGTTCATGGACTTTGTTTTAACAATGAATATATTCGTTAAGAGTCATCAAAAAGTTACTTTCATTATCATTAAATGAAAAATAGTCTTCGTAACAAAAGGATAGGCGTCATTAGCTACAGGAGAATTGAATGTCTCATTATATAAGCATTATAACATTTAACATTAGTTTGAAATGCAAACCATGATCAATGACTTCTTTGGTTGAAGGAAGTAATCACATTTAGAGTCTTATTGAGGTGTAGACTTGTTTGTTTGAATTCATATACTAGGTAGTTTAGCCACAAGTGCTAATTTGATGATTACTGTATCAAAAAGTGTGTTTGTAACCAAAAGATGATCCTTGCTAATTAGAAATGATGGGAGGGACACTTTATTTTGGTATTAAACCAATTAATATCAATAACAAATACAAATCAAGATCAAGGACTCCATTGTTTGTTGGAATTGATTAAATTCAAGGCTTAAATGGTTCATGGACTTTGTTTTCACAATGAATACATTCGTTAGGAAAGACAAAAAGATAGTTTCAATGGTCATTTAATGAAAAATAATCTTTGCAAGAAAAGGATGGACGCATTTAGCTTTAGTTGAATTAAAAGTCTTATTATTTAGGAATTATAACATTTAGCATTAGTATCAAGTGCAAACCATGATCAATGACTTCTTTGGTCGATAGAAGTAAACAGATTGAGTGTTTAATTGGGGCGCAGACTTGTTTGTTTGAATTCGTATACTTGGTAGTTTACCCACAAGTGTTAATTTCATTATTACTGTATCAAAAAGTGTGTTTGTAACCGAAAAATGATCCTTCCCAACCAGAAATGATGGGAGGGACACTTTATTTTGGAATTCAACCAATTAATATCAATAAGAAATACAAATCAAGATCAAGGACTCCATTGTTTGTTGGAATTCATTAAATTGATGGTTTAAATGGTTCATAGACTTTGTTTCCACAATGAATATATTCGTTAGGAAAGACACAAAAGATAGTTTCATGGTCATTTAATGAAAAATAATCTTTGGAACAAAAGGATGGGCGCATTTAGCTTCAGGTGAATTAAAAGTCTTATTATTTAGGAATCATAACATTTAGCATTTGTATCAAATGCAAACCATGATCAATGACTTCTTCCGTTGATGGAAAACACATTTAGAGTTTAATTGGGGTGTAGACTTGTTTGTTTTAATTCATATACTAGGTAGTTTAGCTACAAGAGTTAATTTCATGATTACTATATGAAAAAGTGTGTTTGTAACTAAAAGATGATCCTTGCTAACCAAAAATGTTGGGAGCGACACTTTATTTTGGAATTCAACCAATTAATATCAATAAAAAATGCAAATCATGATCAAGGACGCCATTGTTTGTCGGAATTGATTAAATCCATGGTTATAATGGTTCATGGACTTTGTTTTCACAATGAATATATTCGTTAAGAGTCATGCAAAAGATAGTTACATTGTCATTAAATGAAAAATAGTCTTCGTAACAAAAGGATAGGCGTAATTAGCTACAGGAGAATTGAAACTCTCATTATATAAGAATTATAACATTTAACATTAGTTTGAAATGCAAACCATGATCAATGACTTCTTTGGTTGAAGGAATTAATCACATTTACAGTTTTATTGGAGTGTAGACTTGTTTGTTTGAATTCATATACTAGGTAGTTTAGCCACAAGTGCTAATTTCATGATTACAGTATCAAAAAGTGTGTTTGTAACCAAAAGATCATCCTTGCTAATTAGAAATGATGGGAGGGACACTTTATTTTGGAATTCAACCAATTAATATCAATAAGAAATACAAATCAAGATCAAGGACTCTATTGTTTGTTGGAATTCATTAAAATGATGGTTTAAATGGTTCATAGACTTTGTTTCCACAATGAATATATTCGTTAGGAAAGACACAAAAGATAGTTTCATGGTCATTTAATGAAAAATAATCTTTGGAACAAAAGGATGGGTGCATTTAGCTTCAGGTGAATTAAAAGTCTTATTATTTAGGAATTATAACATTTAGCATTTGTATCAAATGCAAACCATGATCAATGACTTCTTCCGTTGATGGAAAACACATTTAGAGTTTAATTGGGGTGTAGACTTGTTTGTTTTAATTCATATACTAGGTAGTTTAGCTACAAGAGTTAATTTCATGATTACTATATGAAAAAGTGTGTTTGTAACTAAAAGATGATCCTTGCTAACCAAAAATGTTGGGAGCGACACTTTATTTTGGAATTCAACCAATTAATATCAATAACAAATGCAAATCACGATCAAGGACTCCATTGTTTATCGGAATTGATTAAATCCATGGTTATAATGGTTCATGGACTTTGTTTTCACAATGAATATATTCGTTAAGAGTCATGCAAAAGATAGTTACATTGTCATTAAATGAAAAATAGTCTTCCTAACAAAAGGATAGGCGTAATTAGATACAGGAGAATTGAAACTCTCATTATATAAGAATTATAACATTTAACATTAGTTTGAAATGCAAACCATGATCAATGACTTCTTTGGTTGAAGGAAGTAATCACATTTACAGTTTTATTGGAGTGTAGACTTGTTTGTTTGAATTCATATACTAGGTAGTTTAGCCACAAGTGCTAATTTCATGATTACAGTATCAAAAAGTGTGTTTGTAACCAAAAGATCATCCTTGCTAATTAGAAATGATGGGAGGGACACTTTATTTTGGAATTCAACCAATTAATATCAATAAGAAATACAAATCAAGATCAAGGACTCTATTGTTTGTTGGAATTCATTAAAATGATGGTTTAGATGGTTCATAGACTTTGTTTCCACAATGAATATATTCGTTAGGAAAGACACAAAAGATAGTTTCATGGTCATTTAATGAAAAATAATCTTTGGAACAAAAGGATGGGTGCATTTAGCTTCAGGTGAATTAAAAGTCTTATTATTTAGGAATTATAACATTTAGCATTAGTATCAAATGTAAACCATGATCAATGACTTCTTTGGTCGATGGAAGTAAACAGATTTAGTGTTTAATTAAGTCGCAGACTTGTTTGTTGGAATTCGTATACTTGGTAGTTTACCCACAAGTGTTAATTTCATTATTAATGTATCAAAAAGTGTGTTTGTAACCGAAAGATGATCCTTGCTAACCAGAAATGATGGGAGCGACACTTTATTTTGGAATTCAACAAATTAATATCAATAAGAAATACAAATCAAGATCAAGGACTCCATTGTTTGTTGGAATTGATTAAATCCATGGTTTATATGGTTCATGGACTTTGTTTTCACAATGAATATATTCGTTAAGAGTCATGCAAAAGATAGTTTCATTGTCATTAAATGAAAAGTAGTCTTCGTAACAAAAGGATAGGCGTAATTAGCTTCAGAGAGTTGAAAGTCTCATTATATAAGAATTATAACATTTAACATTAGTTTGAAATGCAAACCATGATCAATGACTTCTTTGATTCAATGAAGTAATCACATTTAGAGAATTATTGGGGTGTAGACTTGTTTGTTTGAATTCATATACTAGGTAGTTTAGCCACAAGTGCTACTTCATGATTATTGTATCAAAAATTGTGTTTGTAACCAAAAGATGATCCTTGCTAATTAGAAATGATGGGAGGGACACTTTATTTTGGAATTCAACCAATTAATATCAATAAGAAAAACAAATTATGATCAAGGACTCCATTGTTTGTTGGAATTCATTACATTGATGGTTTAAATGGTTAATGGACTTTGTTTTAACAATGAATATATTCGTTATGAAAGACACAAAGGATAGTTTCATGGTCATTTAGTGAAAAATAATCTTTAGAACAAAAGGATGGGCGCATTTAGCTTTAGTTGAATTAAAAGTCTTATTATTTAGGAATTATAAAATTTAGCATTAGTATCAAGTGCAAACCATGATCAATGACTTCTTTGGTCTATGGAATTAAATAGATTTAGTGTTTAATTCGGGTGTAGACATGTTTGTTTGAATTCGTATACTTGGTAGTTTACCCATAAGTGTTAAATTCATTATTACAGTATCAAAAAGTGTGTTTGTAACCAAAAGATGATCCTTGCTAACCAGAAATGATGGGAGGGACACTTTATTTTGGAATTCAACCAATTAATATCAATAAGAAATACAAATCAAGATCAAGGACTCCATTGTTTGTTGGAATTCATTAAATTGCTGGTTTAAATGGTTCATAGACTTTGTTTCCACAATGAATATATTCATTATGAAAGACACAAAAGATAGTTTTATGGTCAATGAATGACAAATAATCTTTGGAAGAAAAGGAATGGCACACTTAACTTCAGGTGAATTAAAAGTCTTATTATTTAGGAATTGTAACATTTAGCATTAGTATCAAATGCAAACCATGATCAATGACTTCTTTGGTTGATGGAAGTAAACACATTTAGAATTTAATTGGGGTATAGACTTGGTTGTTTTAATTCATATACTAGGTAGTTTAGCTACAAGAGTTAATTTCATGATTACTATATCAAAAAGTGTGTTTGTAAATAAAAGATAATCCTTGCTAACCAGAAATGTTGGGAGCGACACTTTATTTTGGAATTCAACAAATTAATATTAATAAAAAATAGAAATCACGATCAAGGACTCCATTGTTTGCCGGAATTGATTAAATCCATGGTTCTAATGGTTCATGGACATTGTTTTCACAATGAATATATTCGTTAAGAGTCATGCAAAAGATAGTTTCTTTGTCATTAAATGAAAAATAGTCTTCGTAACAAAAGGATAGGCGTAATTAGCTGCAGGAGAATTGAAACTCTCATTATATAAGAATTATAACATTTAACATTAGTTTGAAATGCAAACCATGATCAATGACTTCTTTGGTTGAAGGAAGTAATCACATTTAGAGTTTTATTGGAGTGTAGACTTGTTTGTTTGAATTCACATACTAGGTAGTTTAGCCACAAGTGCTAATTTCATGATTACTGTATCAACAAGTGTGTTTGTAACCAAAAGATGATCCTTGCTAATTAGAAATGATGGGAGGGATACTTTATTTTTGAATTTAACCAATTAATACCAATAAGAAATACAAACCAAGATCATGGACTCCATTGTTTGTTGGAATTGATTAAATTCATGGCTTACATGGTTCATGGACTTTGTTTTCACAATTAATATATTCGTTAGGAAAGACACAAAAGATAGTTTCATGGTCATTTAATGAAAAATAATCTTTGGAACAAAAGGAATGGTGCATTTTGCATCAGGTGAATTAAAAGTCTTATTATCTAGGAATTGTGACATTTAGCATTAGTATCAAATGCAAACTGTGATCAATGACTTCTTTGGTTGATGGAAATAAACACATTTAGAGTTTAATTGGGGTGTAGACTTGTTTCTTTTAATTCATATACTTGGTAGTTTAGCCACAGGTGTGAATTTCATGATTATTGTATCAAAAAATGTGTTTGCAACCAAAAGATGATCCTTGCTAATTAGAAATGATGGGAGGGACACTTTATTTTGGAATTCAACCAATTAATATCAATAAGAAAAACAAATCAACATCAGGGACACCATTGTTTGTTGGAATTCGTTAAATTGATGGTTTAAATGGTTAATGGACTTTGTTTTCACAATGAATATATTCGTTATGAAAGACCCAAAAGATAGTTTCAAGGTCATTTAATGAAAAATAATCTTTCGAACAAAAGGATGGGCGTATTAGCTTTAGATGAATTAAAAGTCTTATTATTTAGGAATTATAACATTTAGCATTAGTATCAAATGCAAACCATGATCAATGACGTCTTTGGTTGATGGAAGTAAACACATTTAGAGTTTGATTGGGGTGTAGACTTGTTTGTTTTAATTCATATACTATGTAGTTTAGTTACAAGTGTTAATTTCATTATTACTATATCAAAAAGTGTGTTTGTAACTAAAAGATGTTCCTTGCTAACCAGAAATGATGGGAGCAACACTTTATCTTGGAATTCCACCAATTAATATCAATAAAAAATACAAAGCATGATCAAGGACTCCATTGTTTGCCGGAATTGTTTAAATCCATGGTTATAATGGTTCATGGACTTTGTTTTCACAATGAATATATTCGTTAAGAGTCATGCAAAAGATAGTTTCATTGTCATTAAATGAAAAATAGTCTTCGTAACAAAAGGATAGACGTAATTAGCTGCAGGAGAATTGAAACTCTCATTATATCAGAATTATAACATTTAACATTAGTTTGAAATGCAAACCATGATCAATGACTTCTTTGGTTGAAGGAAGTAATCACATTTAGAGTTTTATTGGAGTGTAGACTTGTTTGTTTGAATTCATATACTAGGTAGTTTAGTCACAAGTGCTAATTTCATGATTTCTGTATCAAAAAGTGTGTTTGTAACCAAAAGATCATCCTTGCTAATTACAAATAATGGGAGGGACACTTTTTTGTGGAATTCAACCAATTAATATCAATAAGAAATACAAATCAAGATCAAGGACTCCATTGTTTGTTGGAATTGATTAAATTCATGGTTTAAATGGTTCATCGACTTTGTTTTTGCAATGAATATATTTGTTAGGAGAGACACAAAAGATAGTTTCATGGCCATTTAATGAAAAATAATCTTTGGAACAAAAAGAATGGCACATTTGGCTTCAGGTGAATTAAAAGTCTTATTATTTAGGAATTGTAACATTTAGCATTAGTATCAAATGCAAACCATGATCAATGACTTCTTTGGTCGATGGAAGTAAACACATTTAGATTTTAATTGGGGTGTAGACTTGTTTGTTTTAATTCATATACTAGGTAGTTTATTTACAAGTGTTAATTTCATGATTACTGTATCAAAAAGTGTGTTTGTAACTAAAAGATGATCCTTGCTATCCAGAAATGATGGGAGCGACACTTTATTTTGGAATTCAACCAATTAATATCAATAAGAACTATGAATCAGGATCAAGAACTCCATTTTTTGTTGGAATTGATTAAATTCATGGCTTAAATGGTTCATGGACTTTGTTTTTCACAATGAATATATTCGTTTGGAAAGACACAAAAGATAGTTTCGTGGTCATTTAATGAAAAATAATCTTTGGAACAAAAGGAATGGCGCATTTTGCTTCAAGTGAATTAAAAGTCTTATTATTTAGGAATTGTAACATTTAGCATTAGTATCAAATGCAAACCATGATCAATGACGTCTTTGGTTGATGGAAGTAAACACATTTAGAGTTTTATTGGGGTGTAGACTTGTTTGTTTTAATTCATATACTATGTAGTTTAGTTACAAGTGTTAATTTCATTATTACTGTATCAAAAAGTGTGTTTGTAACTAAAAGATGTTCCTTGCTAACCAGAAATGATGGGAGCAACACTTTATCTTGGAATTCCACCGATTAATATCAATAAAAAATACAAAGCATGATCAAGGACTCCATTGTTTGCCGGAATTGTTTAAATCCATGGTTATAATGGCTCATGGACTTTGTTTTCACAATGAATATATTCGTGAAGAGTCATGCAAAAGATAGTTTCATTGTCATTAAATGAGAAATAGTCTTCGTAACAAAAGGATAGGCGTAATTAGTTACAGGAGAATTGAAACTCTCATTATATAAGAATTATAACATTTAACATTAGTTTGAAATGCAAACCATGATCAATGACTTCTTTGGTTGAAGGAAGTAATCACATTTAGAGTTTTATTGGAGTGTAGACTTGTTTGTTTGAATTCACATACTAGGTAGTTTAGCCACAAGTGATAATTTCATGATTACTGTATCAACAAGTGTGTTTGTAACCAAAAGATGATCCTTGCTAATTACAAATGATGGGAGGGATTCTTTATTTTGGAATTCAACCAATTAAAATCAATAAGAAATACAAATCAAGATCAAGGACTCCATTTTTTGTTGGAATTGATTAAATTCATGGCTTACATGGTTCATGGACTTTGTTTTCACAATTAATATATTCGTTAGGAAAGACACAAAAGATAGTTTCATGGTCATTTAATGAAAAATAATCTTTGGAACCAAAGGAATGGCGCATTTAGCTTCAGGTGAAATTAAAAGTCTTATTATTTAGGAATTGTAACATTTAGCATTAGTATCAAATGCAAACCATGATCAATGAATTCTTTGGTTGATGGAAGTAAACACGTTTAGAGTTTAATTGCGGTGTAAACTTGTTTGTTTTAATTCAAATTCTAGGTATTTTTAGTTACAAGTGTTAATTCATGATTACTGTATCAAGAACTGTGTTTGTAACTAAAAGATGATCCTTGCTAACCAGAAATGATGGGAGGGACACTTTATTTTTGAAATTCAACCAATTAATATCAATAAAACATAAAAAAATCACGATCAAGGACTCCATTGTTTGTCGGAATTGCTTAAATCCATGGTTCAAATGGTTCATGGACTTTGTTTTAACAATGAATATATTCGTTAAGAGTCATGAAAAAGTTACTTTCATTATCATTAAATGAAAAATAGTCTTCGTAACAAAAGGATAGGCCTCATTAGCTACAGGAGAATTGAATGTCTCATTATATAAGCATTATAACATTTAACATTAGTTTTGAAATGCAAACCATGATCAATGACTTCTTTGGTTGAAGGAAGTAATCACATTTAGAGTCTTATTGGGGTGTAGACTTGTTTGTTTGAATTCATATCCTAGGTAGTTTAGCCACAAGTGCTAATTTGATGATTACAGTATCAAAAAGTGTGTTTGAAACCAAAAGATCATCCTTGCTAATTAGAAATGATGGGAGGGACACTTTATTTTGGAATTCAACCAATTAATATCAATAAGAAATACAAATCAAGATCAAGGACTCCATTGTTTGTTGGAATTCATTAAATTGATGGTTTAAATGGGTCATAGACTTTGTTTCCACAATGAATATATATTCGTTAGGAAAGACACAAAAGATAGTTTCATGGTCATTTAATGAAAACTAATCTTTGGAACAAAAGGATGGGCGCATTTAGCTTCAGGTGAATTAAAAGTCTTATTATTTAGGAATTATAACATTTAGCATTTGTATCAAATGCAAAGCATGATCAATGACTTCTTTCGTTGATGGAAAACACATTTTAGAGTTTAATTTGGGGTGTAGACTTGGTTGTTTTAATTCATATACTAGGTAGTTTAGCTACAAGAGTTAATTTCATAATTACTATATGAAAAAGTGTGTTTGTAACTAAAAGATGATCCTTGCTAACCAGAAATGTTGGGAGCGACACTTTATTTTGGAATTCAACCAATTAATATGAATAAAAAATACAAATCACGCTCAAGGACTCCATTGTTTGTTGGAATTCATTAAATCCATGGTTATAATGGTTCATGGACTTTATTTTTCACAATGAATATATTCGTTAAGAGTCATGCAAAAGATAGTTACATTGTCATTAAATGAAAAATTGTCTTCGTAACAAAAGGATAGGCGTAATTAGCTACAGGAGAATTGAAAGTCTCATTATATAAGAATTATAACATTTAACATTAGTTTGAAATGCAAACCATGATCAATGACTTCTTTGGTTGAAGGAAGTAATCACATTTACAGTTTTTTATTGGAGTGTAGACTAATTTTGTTTGAATTCATATACTAGGTAGTTTAGCCACAAGTGCTAATTTCATGATTACAGTATCAAAAAGTTTGTTTGTAACCAAAAGATCATCCTTGCTAATTAGAAATGATGGGAGGGACACTTTTTTTTTTGGAATTCAACCAATTAATATCAATAAGAAATACAAATCAAGATCAAGGACTCTATTGTTTGTTGGAATTCATTAAAATGATGGTTTAAATGGTTCATAGACTTTGTTTCCACAATGAATATATTCGTTAGGAAAGACACAAAAGATAGTTTCATGGTCATTTAATGAAAAATAATCTGTGGAACAAAAGGATGGGCGCATTTAGCTTCAGGTGAATTACAAGTCTTATTATTTAGGAATTATAACATTTAGCATTAGTATCAAATGCAAACCATGATCAATGACTTCTTTGGTCGATGGGAGTAAACAGATTTAATGTTTAATTGGGGCGCAGACTTGTTTGTTGGAATTCGTATACTTGGTAGTTTACCCACAAGTGTTAATTTCATTATTACTGTATCAAAAAGTGTGTTTGTAACCAAAAGATGATCCTTGCTAATTAGAAATGATGGGAGGGAACACTTTTATTTTGGAATTCAACCAATTAATATCAATAAGAGAAACAAATTATGATCAAGGACTCTATTGTTTGTTGGAATTCATTAAATTGATGGTTTTTAAATGGTAAATGGACTTTGTT
>JBAPLH010001122.1:0-185279 GCA_037897445.1 Ceriops zippeliana
GTGAAAACAATGCTTATCAACCATTTATTAGATGAATTCATTCAAACCAAACAATTAATGAAGTCCTTGACCTTGAATTGCTTTTCTTATTAATGTTGATTGGTTGAATTCCAAATGAAACAGTAACTCGCATTTTTTTGTTTATCAAGGCTACTCTTTTAGTTCCAAGCACAATTTTTGATACAGTGATCATGAAATAAACATTTGTGCATTGACAACCTAGCATATTAATAAACATAAACAAGTCTAAAAAATACTAACAATATGAATCTATTTACATCCATCAACCAAAGGAATCATTCATCTTTGTTTGCAATTAATTCTCAGATAATGTGTTGAAATTCCAAAATAATTAGAGTTTTGAATCACCTCATGCTAATTAGGGTTCTCTTTTTGTTGCTAGGACTATTTTTCATGCAACGACCATGAAATTTTCTTATGTGTCATTCGTAACAACTATATTCATTGTGAAAACAACGCCCATCAACCATTTATAAGATGAATTCATTCAAACCCAACAAATAATGCGGTCCTTGATCTTGAATTGCATTTCTTATTCATGTTGATTGGTTGAATTCCTAAAGAAAGTGTCCTCCCATCTTTTTTGTTTATCAAGGCTCCTCTTTTAGTTCTAAACACAATTTTTGATACAGCAATCAAGAAATAAACATTTGTGGACAGTCAACCTAGCATATTAATCAACATAAACAAGTCTAAAAACTATTAACACTCTGACTCTATTTACATCCATCAAACAAAGGAATCATTCAACTTTGTTTGCAATTCATTATATGGTAATGTGTTGAAATTCCAAAATAATTAGAGTTTCCAATCACCTCATGCTAATTAGGGTTCTCTTTCTATTGTTATGACTATTTTTCAAGCAACGTCCATGAACTGATCTTATGTGTCATTCGTAACAGCTACATTCATTGTGAAAACAATGCCCAACAACCATTTATAAGATGAATAAATTGAAACCAAACAATTAATGGAGACCTTGATGTTGAATAGCTTTTCTTATTGACGTTGATTGGTTGAATTCCAAAAGAAATAGTACCTCCCATCCTTTTTGTTTATCAAGGTTACTCATTTAGTTCCAAGCATAATTTTTGATACAGTGATCATGAAATAAACATTTGTGAATACACAACCTAGCATATTAATAAGCATAAACAAGTCTATAAAATATTAACAACCTGAATCTATTTACATCCATCATCCAAAGGAATCATTCATCTTTGTTTGCAATTCATTCTCAGGTAATGTGTTGAAATTCCAAAATAATTAGAATTTCCAATCACCTCATGCTATTTAGGGTTTTCTTTTTGCTGCTAGGACTATTTTTCATGCAACGACCATGAAATGATCTTATGTGTCATTCGCAACAATTATATTCATTGTGAAAACAATGCCCATCAACCATTTATAAGATTAATTCATTCAAACCCAACAAATAATGCAGTTCTTGATCTTGAATTGCATTTCTTATTGATGTTGATTGGTTGAATTCCAAAAGAAAGAGAACCTCCCATCTTTTTTGATTATCAAGCCTCCTCTTTTAGTTCCAAACACAATTTTTGATACAGCAATCATGAAATAAACATTTGTGGATAGTCAACCTAGCATATGTATCAACATAAACAAGTGAAAAGACTATTAACACTCTGAATCTATTTACATCCATCAAAGAAGGGAATCATTCATCTTTGTTTGCAATTCATTCTAAGGTACTGCGTTGAAATTCCAAAATAATTAGTGTTTCCAATCACCTCATGCTAATTAGGGTGTCTTTTTGTTGCTAGGACTATTTTTCTTGCTACGACCATGAAATGATCTTATGTGTCAATCCTAACAACTATATTCATTGTGAAAACAATGCCCATCAACCATTTATAAGATGAATTCATTCAAACCCAACAAATAATGCAGTCCTTGATCTCGAATTGCATTTCTTATTCATGTTTATTGGTTGAGTTTTTAAAGAAAGAGTACCTCCCATCTTTTTTGATTATCTAGGCTCCTCTTTTACTTTTAATCACAATTTCTGATACAGCAATCAAGAAATAAACATTTGTGGATAGTCAACCTAGCATATTAATCAACATAAACAAGTCTAAAAACATATAACACTCTGAATGTATTTACATCCATCAAACAAAGGAATCATTCATCTCTGTTTGCAATTAATTATAAGGTAATGTGTTGAAATTCAAAAATAATTAGAGTTTCCAATCTCCTCATGCTAATTAGGGTTCTCTTTTTGTTGCTATAAGTATTTTTCAAGCAACGTCCATGAAATGATCTTATCTGTCATTTTTTATGCTAGGACAATTTTTCATTCAACGACCATGAAATGATCTTATTTGTCAATCGTAACAACTATATTCATTGTGACAACAATGCCCATCAACCATTTATAAGATGAATTCATTCAAACCCAACAAATAATGGACTCCTTGATCTCGAATTGCATTTCTTATTCAGGTATTGGTTGAATTCCTAAAGAAAGACTACCTCCCATCTTTTTTGTTTATCAAGGCTCCACTTTTAGTGCTTAATATAATTTTTGAATAGGCAATCAAGAAATAAACATTTGTGGATAGTCAACCTAGCATATTAATCAACATAAACAAGTCTAAAAATTATTAACACTCTGAATCTATTTACATCCATCAAACAAAGTAATCATTCATCTTTCTTTGCAATTCGTTCTAAGGTAATGTGTTGAAATTCCAAAATAATTAGAATTTCCAATCACCTCATGCTAATTACGGTTCACTTTTTGTTGCTAGGACTATTTTCAAGCAACGACCATGAAATGATCTTATGTGTCATTCGTAACAACTATATTCTTTGTGAAAACAACACCCAACAACCATTTATATGATGAATTCATTCAAACCAAACAATTAATGCAGTCCTTGATCTTGAATTGCTTTTCTTATTGATGTTGATTGGTTGAATTCCAAATGAAACAGTACCTCACATCTTTTTTGTTTATCAAGGGTACTCTTTTAGTTCCAAGCACAATTTTTGATACAGTGATCATAATTTAAACAACATTTGTGCATTGACAACCTAGCATATTAATAAACATAAACAAGTCTAAAAAATATTAACAATATGAATCTATTTACATCCATCAACCAAAGGAATCATTCATCTTTGTTTGCAATTCATTTTCAGGCAATGTGTTGAAATTCCAAAATAATTAGAGTTTTGAATCACCTCATGCTAATTAGGGTTCTCTTTTTGTTGCTAGGATTTTTCATGCAACGACCATGAAATGATCTTATGTGTCATTTGTAACAATTATATTCATTGTGCAAACAATGCCCATCAACCATTTATAAGATAAATTCATTCAAACCCAAAAAATAATGCAGTTCTTGATCTTGAATTGCCTTTCTTATTGATGTTGATTGGTTGAATTCCTAAAGAAAGAGTACCTCCCATTTTTTTTGTTTATCAAGGCTCCTCTTTTAGTTCTAAATACAATTTCTTATACAGCGATCAAGAAATAAACATTTGTGGATAGTCAACCTAGCATATTAATCAACATAAACAAATCTGAAAACTATTAACACGCTGAATCTATAAACATCCATCAAACAAAGGAATCATTCATCTTTGTTTGCAATTAATTATAAGGTAATGTGTTGAAATTCAAAAATAATTAGAGTTTCCAATCACCTCATGCGAATTAGGGTTCTCTTTTTGTTGCTAGAAGTATTTTTCAAGCAACGTCCATGAAATGATCTTATGTGTCAATCGTAACAACTATATTCATTATGAAAACAATGCCTATCAACCATTTATAAGATGAATTCATTCAAACTCAACAAATAATGCAGTCCTTGATCTTGTATTGCATTTCTTATTCATGTTGATTGGTTGAATTCCTAAAGAAAGAGTCCTCCTATCTTTTTTGTTTATCAAGGCTCCTCTTTTAGTTCTAAGCACAATTTTTGGTACAGCAATCAAGAAATAAACATTTGTGGATAGTCAACCTAGGATATTAATCAACATAAACAAGTCTAAAAACTATTAACACTCTGACTCTATTTACATCCATCAAACAAAGGAATCATTCATCTTTGTTTGCAATTCATTAGATGGTGATGTGATGAAATTCCAAAATAATTAGTGTTTCCAATCACCTCATGCTAATTAGGGTTCTCTTTTTGTTGCTAGGACTATTTTTCTTGCAACGACCATGAAATGATCTTATGTGTCAATCCTAACAACTATATTCATTGTGAAAACAATGCCCATCAACCATTTCTAAGATGAATTAATTCAAACCCAACAAATAATGCAGTCCTTGATCTTGAATTGCATTTCTTATTGATGTTGATTGGTTCAATTCCAAAAGAAACCGTTCCTCCCATCTTTTTTGTTTATCAAGGCTACTCATTTAGTTGTCAGCATAATTTTTGATACAATGATCATCAAATAAACATTTGTGCATAGACAACCTAGCATATTTAAAAAAATAAACAAGTCTAAAAAATATTAACAATCTGAATCTATTTACATCCATCAACCAAAGGAATCATTCATCTTTGTTTGCAATTCATTCTAAGGTAATGTGTTCAAATTCCAAAATAATTAGAGTGTCCAATCACCTCATGCCAATTAGGGTTCTCTTTTTGTTGCTAGGACTATTTTTAAAGCAACGACCATGAAATGATCTTATGTGTCATTCGTAACAACTATATTCATAGTGAAAACAATGCCCAACAACCATTTATATGATGAATTCATTCAAACCAAACAATTAATGCAGTCCTTGATCTTGAATTGCTTTTCTTATTGATGTTGATTGGTTGAATTGCAAAAGAAATAGTACCTCCCATCTTTTTTGTTTATCAAGGCTACACTTTTAGTTCCAAGCACATTTTTTGATACAGTGATCATGAAATATACATTTGTGCATAGACAACCTAGCATATTAATAAACATAAACAAGTCTAGAAAATATTAACAATATTAATCTACTTACATCCATTAACCAAAGGAATCATTCATCTTTGTTTGCAATTCATTCTAAGGTAATGTGTTAAAATTCCAAAATAATTAGAGTTTCCAATCACCTCATGGTAATTAGGGTTCTCTTTTTGTTGCTAGGACTATTTTTCAATCAACGACCATGAAATGATCTTATGTGTCATTCGTAACAACTATATTAATTGTGAAAACAATGCCCAATAACCATTTATATGATGAATTCATTCAAACCAAACAATTAATGCAGTCCTTGATCTTGAATTGCTTTTCTTATTGATGTTGATAGGTTGAATTCCAAAAGAAACAGTACCTCCCATCTTTTTTATTTATCAAGGCTATTCTTTTAGTTCCAAGCACATTTTTTGATTCAGTGATCATGAAATAAACATTTGTGCATAGACAACCTAGCATATTAATAAACATAAACAAGTCTAAAAAATATTAGCAATATGAATCTACTTACATCCATCAACCAAAGGAATCATTCATCTTTGTTTGCAATTCATTCTCAGGTAATATGTTGAAATTCCAAAATAATTAGAGTTTCCAATCACCTCATGCTAATTAAGGTTCTCATTTTGTTGTTAGGATAATTTTTCATTCAACGACCATGAAATGATCTTATTTGTCAATCGTAACAACTATTTTCATTGTGAAAACAATGCCTATCAACCATTTATAAGCTGAATTCATTCAAACCCAACAAATAATGCAGTCCATGAACTTGAATTGCATTTCTTATTCATGTATTGGTTGAATTCCTACAAAAAGACTACCCATCATCTTTTTTGTTTACCAAGGCTCCACTTTTAGTGCCAAACATAATTTTTGATAAAGCAATCAAGAAATCAACATTTGTGGATAGTCAACCAAGCATATTAATCAACATAAAAAAAGTCTAAAAACTTTTAACACTCTGAATCTATTTACATCCATCAAACAAAGGAATCATTCATTTTTGTTTGCAATTTATTCTAAGGTAATGTGTTGAAATTCCAAAATAATTAGAGTTTCCAATCACCTCATGCAAATTAGGGTTCTGTTTTTGTTGCTAGGACTATTTCTCAAGCAACGTCTATGAAATTTTGTTATGTGTCATTCGTAACAACTATATTCATTGTGAAAACAATGACCATCAACCATTTATAAGATGAATTCATTCAAACCCAACTAATAATGCAGTCCTTGATCTTGAATTGCATTTCTTATTGACGTTGATTGGTTGAATTCCAAAAGAAATAGTACCTCTCATCTTTTTTGTTTATGAAGGCTACTCATTTAGTTCCAAGCATAATTTTTGATACAGTGATCATGAAATAAACATTTGTGCATAGACAACCTAGCATATTAATAAGCATAAACAAGTCTAAAAAATATTAACAATCTAAATCTATTTACATCCTTCAACCAAAGGAATCATTCATCTTTGTTTGCAATTCATTCTCAGGTAATGTGATGAAATTCCAAAATCATTAGAGTTTCCAATCAGCTCATGCTAATTAGGGTTCTCATTTGTTGCTAGGACTATTTTTCATGCAACGACCATGAAATGATCTTATGTGTCATTTGTAACAATTATATTCATTATGAAAACAATGCCCATCAACCATCTATAAGTTGAATTCATTCAAACCCAACAAATAATGCAGTTCTTGATCTAGAATTGCATTTCTTATTGATGTTGATTGGTTGAATTCCAAAAGAAACCGTACCTCCCATCTTTTTTGTTTATCAAGGCTACTCGTTTAGATCCAAGCATAATTTTTCATACAATGATAATGAAATAAACATTTGTGCATAGACAACCTAGCATATTAATAAACATAAATAAGTCTAAAATATATTAACAATCTGAATCTATTTACATCCATCAACCAAAGGAATCATTCATCTTTGCTAGGACTATTTTTCCTACAACGACCATAAAATGATCTTATGTGTCAATTCTAGCAACTATATTCATTGTGAAAACAATGCCCGTCAACCATTTATAAGATGAATTCATTCTAACCCAACAAATAATGCAGTCCTTGATCTTGAATTGCATTTTTTATTCATGTTGATTGGTTGAATTCCTAAAGAAAGAGTACCTCCCATCTCTTTTGTTTATGAAGGCTCCTCTTTTTGTTCTAAACACAATTTCTGATACAGCAATCATTAAGTAAACATTTGTGGACAGTCAACCTAGCATATTAATCAACATAAACAAATCTAAAAACTATTAACACTCTGAATCTATTTACATCCATCAAACAAAGGAATCATTCGTCTTTGTTTGCAATTCATTCTCAGGTAATGTGTTTAAATTCCAAAATAATTAGAGTTTCCAATCACCTCATGCTAATTAGGGTTCTCTTTTTGTTGCTAGGAATATTTTTCATGCAACGACCATGAAATGATCTTATGTGTCATTCGTAACAATTATATTCATTGTGAAAACAATGCCCATCATCCATTTATAAGATGAATTCATTGAATCCCAAAAAATAATGCAGTTCCTGATCTTGATTGCATTTCTTATTGATGTTGATTGGTTGAATTCCAAAAGAAAGAGAACCTTCCATCTTTTTTGATTATCAAGGCTCCTCTTTTAGTTCCAAACACTATTTTTGATACAGCAATCATGAAATAAACATTTGTGGATAGTCAACCTAGCATATGTATCAACATAAACAAGTCAAAAAACTATTAACACTCTGAATCTAATTACATCCATGAATGAAGGGAATCATTCATCTTTGTTTGCAATTCATTCTAAGGTAATGCGTTGAAATTCCAAAATAATTAGTGTTTCCAATCACCTCATGCTAATTGGGGTCTCTTTTTGTTGCTAGGACTATTTTTCTTGCAATGACCATCAAAAGATCTTATGTGTCAATCCTAAAAACTATATTCATTGTGAAAACAATGCCCATCAACCATTTATAAGATGAATTCATTCAAACCCAACAAATAATGCAGTCCTTGATCTCGAATTGCATTTCTTATTCATGTTTATTGGTTGAATTTTTAAAGAAAGAGTACCTCCCATCTTTTTTGTTTATCTAGGATCCTCTTTTACTTCTAATCACAATTTCTGATACAGCAATCAAGAAGTAAACATTTGTGGATAGTCAACCTAGCATATTAATCAACATAAAGAAGTCTAAAAACATTTAACACTCTGAATCTATTTACATCCATCAAACAAAGGAATCATTCATCTTTGTTTGCAATTAATTATAGGGTAATGTGTTGAAATTAAAAAATAATTAGAGTCTCCAATCACCTCATGCTAATTAGGGTTCTTTTTTTGTTGCTAGAATTATTTTTCAAGCAACGTCCATGAAATGATCTTATGTGTCATTTCTAACAACTATATTCATTGTGAAAACAATGCCTATCAACCAATTATAAGAAGAATTCATTCAAACCCAACAATTAATGGAGTCCTTGATCTTTAATTGCTTTTCTTATTGATGCCGATTGGTTGAGTTCCAAAATAAACAGTACCTCCCATCTTTTTTGTTTATCAAGGCTCCTCTTTTAGTTCCAAAAAAAATTTCTGATAGAGCAATCATGAAATAAACATTTGCGGATAGTCAACCTAGCATATTAATTATCATAAAAATATTAACAATATGAATCTATTTACATCCATCAACCAAAGGAATCATTCATCTTTGTTTGCAATTCATTCTCAGGTAATGTGTTGAAATTCCAAAATAATTAGAATTTCGAATCACCTCATTCTAATTAGGGTTCTCTTTTTGTTGCTAGGACTATTTTTCATGCAACGACCATGAAATGATCTTATGTGTCATTTGTAACAATTATATTCATTATGAAAACATTGCCCATCAACCATTTATAAGAAGAATTCATTCAAACCCAACAAATAATGCAGTTCTTGATCTTGAATTGCATTTCTTATTGATGTTGATTGGTTGAATTCCAAAAGAAACTGTACCTCCCATCTTTTTTGTTTATCAAGGCTACTCGTTTAGTTCCAAGCATAATTTTTCACACAGTGAAAATAAAATAAACATTTGTGCATAGACAACCTAGCATATTAATAAACATAAACAAGTCTAAAAAATATTAACAATCTGAATCTATTTACATCCATCTACCAAAGTAATCATTCATCTTTGCTAGGACTATTTTTCCTACAACGACCATAAAATGATCTTATGTGTCAATTCTAGCAACTATATTCATTGTGAAAACAATGCCCGTCAACCATTTATAAGATGAATTCATTCAAACCCAACAAATAATGCAGTCCTTGATCTTGAATTGCATTTCTTATTCATGTTGATTGGTTTAATTCCAAAAGAAACCGTACCTCCCATCCTTTTTGTTTATCAAGGCTACTCGTTTTGTTCCAAGCATAATTTTTGATACATTGATCATGAAATAAACATTTGTGTATAGACAACCTAGCATATTAATAAACATAAACAAGTCTAAAAAATATTAACAATCTGAATCTATTTACATCCATCAACCAAAGGAATCATTCATCTTTGTTTGGAATTCATTCTAAGGTAATGTGTTGAAAGTAAAAAATAATTAGAGTTTCCAATCACCACATGCTAATTAGGGTTCTCTTTTTGTTGCTAGGATAATTGTTCTTGCAACGACCATGAAATGATCTACTGTGTCATTCGTAATAACTATATTCATTGTGAAAACAATGCCCAACAATCATTTATAAGATGAATTCATTCAAACCCAACAAATAATGCAGTCCTTGATCTTGAATTGCATTTCTTATTCATGTTGATTGGTTGAATTCCTAAAGAAAGAGTCCTCCCATCATTTTTGTTTATCAAGGCTCCTCTTTTAGTTCTAAACACAATTTTTGATACAGCAATCAAGAAATAAACATTTGTGGATAGTCAACCTAGCATATTAATCAACATAAACAAGTCTAAAAACTATTAACACTCTGACTCTATTTACATCCAACAAACAAAGGAATCATTCATCTTTGTTTGCAATTCATTATATGGTAATGTGTTGAAATTCCAAAATAATTAGAGTTTTCAATCACCTCATGCTAATTAGGGTTCTCTTTTTACTGTTATGACTATTTTTCAAGCAATGTCCATGAACTGATCTTATGTGTCATTGGTAACAACTATATTCGTTGTGAAAACAATGCCCAACAACCATTTATAAGATGCATTCATTGAAACCAAACAATTAATGGAGACCTTGACCTTGAATATCTTTTGTTATTGATGTTGATTGGTTGAATTCCAAAAGAAATAGTACCTCCCATCTTTTTTGTTTATCAAGGCTACTCATTAAGTTCCAAGCATAATTTTTGATATAGTGATCATGAAATAAACATTTGTGCATAGACAACATAGCATATTAAAAAAAGAAAACAAGTCTAAAAAATATTAACAATCTAAATCTAGTTACATCCATCAACCAAATGAATCATTCATCTTTGTTAGCAATTCATTCTAAGGTAATGTGTTGAAATTCCAAAATAATTAGAGTTTCCAATCACCTCATGCCAATTAGGGTTCTCTTTTTCTTGCTAGGACTATTTTTCTTGCATCGACCAGGAAATGATCTTATGTGTTATTCGTAGCAATTATATTCATTGTGAAAACAATGCCCATCAACCATTTATAAGATGAATTCATTGAAACCCAACAAATAATGCAGTCCTTGATCTTGAATTGCATTTCTTATTCATGTTGATTGGTTGAATTCCTAAAGAAAGAGTCCTCCCATCATTTTTGTTTATCAAGGCTCCTCTTTTAGTTCTAAACACAATTTTTGATACAGCAATCAAGAAATAAACATTTGTGGACAGTCAACCTAGCATATTAATCAACATAAACAAGTCTAAAAACTATTAACACTCTGACTCTATTTACATCCATCAAACAAAGGAATCATTCATCTTTGTTTGCAATTAATTATATGGTAATGTGTTGAAATTACACAATAATTAGAGTTTCCAATCACCTTATGCTAATTAGGGTTCTCTTTTTACTGTTATGACTATTTTTCAAGCAATGTCCATGAACTGATCTTATGTGTCATTGGTAACAACTATATTCGTTGTGAAAACAATGCCCAACAACCATTTATAAGATGAATTCATTGAATCCAAACAATTAATGGAGACCTTGACCTTGAATATCTTTTCTTATTGATGTTGATTGGTTGAATTCCAAAAGAAATAGTACCTCCCATCTTTTTTGTTTATCAAGGCTACTCATTTAGTTCCATGCATAATTTTTGATACAGTGATCATGAAATAAACTTTTGTGCATAGAGAACCTACCATATTAAAAAAAATAAACAAGTCTAAAAAATATTAACAATCTGAATCTATTTACATCCATCAACCAAAGAAATTATTCACCTTTGTTTGCAATTCATTCTCAAGTAATGTGTTGAAATTCCAAAATAATTAGAGTTTCCAATCACCTCATGCCAATTAGGGTTCTCTTTTTGTTGCTAGGACTATTTTTCTTGCATCGACCATGAAATGATCTTATGTGTCTTTCGTACCAATTATATTCATTGTGAAAACAATGCCCATCAACCATTTATAAGATGAATTCATTCAAACCCAACAAATAATGCAGTCCATGATCTTGAATTTCATTTCTTATTGATGTTGATTGGTTGAATTCCAAAAGAAAGAGTGCCTCTCATCTTTTTTGTTTATCAAGGCTCCTCTTTTAGTTCCATACACAATTTTTGATGCAACAATCAAGAAATAAACAATTATTGATAGTCAACCTAGCATATTAATCAACATAAACATGTCAAAAAACTATTGACACTCTGAATCTATTTACATCGATCAAACAAAGGAATCATTCATCTTTGTTTGCAATTCATTCTAAGTTAATGTGTTGAAAGTCCAAAATAATTAGAGTTTCCAATCACCTCATGCTAATTAGGGTTCTCTTTTTGTTGCTAGAAGTGTTTTTCAAGCAACGTCCATGAAATGATCTTATGTGTCATATGTAACAACTATATTCATTGTGAAAACAATGCCTATCAACCAATTATATGATGAATTGATTCAAACCCAACATTTAATCGAGTCCTTGATCTTTAACTGCTTTTCTTATTGATGTTAATTGGTCGAGTTCCAAAAGAAACAGTCCCTCCCATCTTTTTTGTTTATCAAGCCTCCTCTTTTAGTTCCAAACACAATTTCTGATACAACAATCATGAAATAAACATTTGTGGATAGTCAACCTAGCATATTAATCAACATAAAGAAGTCAAAAAACTATTAACACTCTGAATCTATTTACATCCATCAAACAAAGGAATCATTCAACTTTGTTTGCAATTCATTCTAAGGTAATGCTTTGAAATTCCGAAATAATTAGTGTTTCCAATCACCTCATGCTAATTAGGGTTCTCTTTTTGTTCCTAGGACTATTTTTCTTGCAACGACCGTGAAATGATCTTATGTGTCAATCCTAACAACTATATTCATTGTGAAAACAATGCCCATCAACCATTTATAAGATGAATTCATTGAAACCCAACAAATAATGCAGTCCTTGATTTTGAATTGCATTTCTTATTCATGTTGATTGGTTGAATTCCTAAAGAAAGAGTCCTCCAATCATTTTTGTTTATCAAGGCTCCTCTTTTAGTTCTAAACACAATTTTTGATACAGCAATCAAGAAATAAACATTTGTGGATAGTCAACCTAGCATATTAATCAACATAAACAAGTCTAAAAACTATTAACACTCTGACTCTATTTACATCCAACAAACAAAGGAATCATTCATCTTTGTTTGCAATTCATTATATGGTAATGTGTTGAAATTCCAAAATAATTAGAGTTTTCAATCACCTCATGCTAATTAGGGTTCTCTTTTTCCTGTTATGACTATTTTTCAAGCAATGTCCATGAACTGATCTTATGTGTCATTGGTAACAACTATATTCGTTGTGAAAACAATGCGCAACAACCATTTATAAGATGAATTCATTGAAACCAAACAATTAATGGAGACCTTGACCTTGAATATCTTTTCTTATTGATGTTGATTGGTTGAATTCCAAAAGAAATAGTACCTCCCATCTTTTTTGTTTATCAAGGCTACTCATTAAGTTCCAAGCATAATTTTTGATATAGTGATCATGAAATAAACATTTGTGCATAGACAACATAGCATATTAAAAAAAATAAACAAGTCTAAAAAATATCAACAATCTAAATCTAGTTACATCCATCAACCAAATGAATCATTCATCTTTGTTAGCAATTCATTCTAAGGTAATGTGTTGAAATTCCAAAATAATTAGAGTTTCCAATCACCTCATGCCAATTAGGGTTCTCTTTTTGTTGCTAGGACTATTTTTCTTGCATCGACCAGGAAATGATCTTATGTGTTATTCGTAACAATTATATTCATTGTGAAAACAATGCCCATCAACCATTTATAAGATGAATTCATTGAAACCCAACAAATAATGCAGTCCTTGATCTTGAATTGCATTTCTTATTCATGTTGATTGGTTGAATTCCTAAAGAAAGAGTACCTCCCATCTTTTTTGTTTATCAAGGCTCCTCTTTTAGTTCTAAACACAATTTCGGATACAGTAATCAAGAAATAAACATTTGTGGATAGTCAACATAGCATATTAATCAACATAAACATGTCTAAAAACTATTAACACTCTGACTCTATATAAATCTATCAAACAAAGGAATCTTTCATCTTTGTTTGCAATTCATTATATGGTAATGTGTTGAAATTCCAAAATAATTAGAGTTTCCAATCACCTCATGCTAATTGGGGTTCTCTTTTTACTGTTATGACTATTTTTCAAGCAACTTCCATGAACTGATCTTATGTGTCATTGGTAACAACTATATTCGTTGTGAAAACAATGCCCAACAACCATTTATAAGATGAATTCATTGAAACCAAACAATTAATGGAGACCTTGACCTTGAATATCTTTTCTTATTGATGTTGATTAGTTGAATTCCAAAAGAAATAGTACCTCCCATCTTTTTTGTTTATCAAGGCTACTCATTAAGTTCCAAGCATAACTTTTGATATAGTGATCATGAAATAAACATTTGTGCATAGACAACATAGCATATTAAAAAAAATAAACAAGTCTAAAAAATATTAACAATCTAAATCTAGTTACATCCATCAACCAAATGAATCATTCATCTTTGTTAGCAATTCATTCTAAGGTAATGTGTTGAAATTCCAAAATAATTAGTGGTTCCACTCACCTCATGCTAATTAGGTTTCTCATTTTTTTGCGAGGATAATTTTTCATGCAATGACCATGAAATGATCTTATGTGTCGATTGTAACAACTATATTCATTGTGAAAAAAATGCCCATCAACAATTTATAAGATGAATTCATTCAAACCCAATAAAAAATGTAGTCCTTGATCTTGAATTACATCCTTCAACCAAAGGAATCATTCATCTTTGTTTGCTATTAATTCTCAGGTAATGTGATGAAATTCCAAAATAATTAGAGTTTCCAATCACCTTATGCAAATTAGGGTTCTCTTTTTGTTGCTAGGACTATTTTTCATGCAACGACCATGAAATGATCTTATGTGTCATTCGTAACAATTATATTCATTGTTAAAACAATGCCCATCAACCATTTATTAGATGAATTCATTCAAACCTAACAAATAATGCAATCCTTGATCTTGAATTGCATTTCATATTCATGTTGATGGTTTGAATTCCTAAAGAAAGAGTACCTCCCATCTCTTTTGTATATCAAGTCAACTCTCTTAGTTCTAAACACAATTTTTGATACAGCAACAAAGAAATAAACATTTGTGGATAGTCAACCTAGCATATTAATCAACATAAACAAGTCTAAAAACTAATAACACTCTGAATCTATTTACATCCATCAAACAATGGAATCATTCATCTTTGTTTGCAATTCATTATAAGGTAATGTATTGAAATTCCAAAATAATTAGTGTTTCCAATCACCTCATGCTAATTAGGGTTCTCTTTTTGTTGCTAGGACTATTTTTCAAGCAACGTCCATGAAATGATCTTATGTGTCATTCGTAACAACTATATTCATTGTAAAAACAATGCCCAAGAACCATTTATAAGATGAATTCATCGAAACCAAACAATTAATGTAGTCCTTGATCTTTAATTGCTTTTCTTATTGATGTTGATTGGTTGAATTTTAAAAGAAACAGTACCTCCACCTTTTTTGTTTATGAAGGCTACTCGTTTTGTTGCAAGCATAATTTTTGATACAGTGATCATAAAATAAACGTTTCTGCATAGACAACCTAGCATATTAACAAACATAAACAAGTCTAAAAAATATTAACATTCTGAATCTATTTGCATCCATCAACCAAAGGAATCATTCATCTTTGTTTGCAATTCATTCTAAGTTAATGTGTTCAAAGTCAAAAATAATTAGAGTTTCCAATCACCTCAAGCTAATTAGGGTTCTCTTTTTGTTGCTAGGACTATTTTTCTTACAACGACCATGAAATGATCTTATGTGTCAATCCTAACAACTATATTCATTGTGAAAACAATGCCCATCAACCATTTATAAGATGAATTCATTCAAATCCAACAAATAATGCAGTCCTTGATATTGAATTGCATTTCTTATTCATGTCGATTGGTTGAATTACTACAGAAAGAGTACCGCCCATCTTTTTTGTTTATCAAGGCTCCTCTTTTAGTTCTAAACACAATTTTTGATACAACAATCAAGAAATAAACGTTTGTGGATAGTCAACGTATCATATTAATCAACATAATCAAGTCTAAAAACTATTAACACTCTGACTCTATTTACATCCATCAAACAAAGGAATCATTCAACTTTGTTTGCAATTCATTATAAGGTAATGTGTTGAAATTCCAATATAATTAGAGTTTCGAATCATTTCATGCTAATTAGGGTTCTCTTTTTGTTTCTAGGACTATTTTTCAAGCAACGTCCATGAAATTATCTTCTATGTTATTCGTAACAACTATATTCATTGTGAAAACAATGCCCAACAACCATTTATAAGATGAATTCATTCAAACCAAACATTTAATGGAGTCCTTGATCTTTAATTGCTTTACTTATTGATGTTGATTGGTTGAATTCCAAAAGAAACAGTACCTCCCATCTTTTTTGTTTATCAAGGCTACTCGTTTTTTTCCAAGCATAATTTTTGATACAGTGATCATGAAATAACATTTGTGCATAGACAACCTACCATATTAATAAGCATAAACAAGCCAAAAAAATATAAACAATCTAAATCTATTTACATCCTTCAACCAAAGGAATCATTCATCTTTCTTTGCTATTCATTCTCAGGTAATGTGATGAAATTCCAAAATAATTAGAGTTTCTAATCACCTCATGCTAATTAGGGTTCTCTTTTTGTTGCTAAGACTATTTTTCATGCAACGACCATGAAATGATCTTATGTGTCATTCGTAACAATTATATTCCTTCTCAAAACAACGCCCATCAACCATTTATTAGATGAATTCATTCAAACCTAACAAATAATGCAATCCTTGATCTTGAATTGCATTTCATATTCATGTTGATTGGTTGAATTCCTAAAGAAAGAGTACCTCTCATGTCTTTTGTTTATCAAGTCAACTCTTTTAGCTCTAAACACAATTTTTGATACAGCAACAATGAAATAAACATTTGTGGATAGTCAACCTAGCATAATAATCAACATAAACAAGTCTAAAACTAATAACACTCTGAATCTATTTACATCCATCAAACCATGGAATCATTCATCTTTGTTTGCAATTCATTATAAGGTAATGTATTGAAATTCCAAAATAATTAGAGTTTCCAATCACCTCATGCTAATTAGGGTTCTCTTTTTGTTTCTAGGACTATTTTTCAAGCAACCTCCATGAAATGATCTTACGTGTCATTCGTAGCAACTATATTCATTGTGAACACAATGCCTAACAACCATTTATAAGATGAATTCATTCAAACCAAACAATTAATGGAGTCCTTGATCTTTAATTGCTTTTCTTATTGATGTTGATTGGTTGAATTCCAAAAGAAACAATACCTCCCATCTTTTTTGTTTATCAAGGCTACTAATTTAGTTCCAAGCATAATTTTTGATACAGTGATCATGAAATAAACATTTGTGCATAGACAACCTAGCATATTAAAAAATGTAAACAAGTCTAAAAAATATTAACAATCTTAATCTATTTACATCCATCAACCAAAGGAATCATTCATCTTTGTTTGCAATTCATTCTCAGGTAATGTGTTGAAATTCCAAAATAATTAGAGTTTCCAATCACCTCATGCTAATTAGGGTTCTATTTTTATTGCTAGGACTATTTTTCATGCAACGACCATGTAATGATCTTATGTGTCATTCGTAACAATTATATTCATTGTGAAAACAATGCCTATCAACCATTTATAAGTTGAATTCATTCAAACCCAAAAAATAATGCAGTCCTTCATCTTGAATTGCATTTTTTATTCATGTTGATTGGTTTAATTCCTAAAGAAAGAGTACCTCCCATCTTTTTTGTTTATCAAGGCTCCTCTTTTAGTTCTAAACACAATTTCTGATACAGAAATCAAGAACTAAACATTTGTGGATAGTCAACCTAGCATATTAATCAACATAAACATGTTTAAAAACTATTAACACTCTGAGTCTATTTATATCTATCAAACAAAGGAATCATTCATCTTTGTTTGCATTTCATTATAAGGTAATGTGTTGAAATTCCAAAATAATTAGAGTTTCCAATCACCTCATCCTAATTAAGGTTCTCTTTTTGTTGCTAGCACTATTTTTCAACCAACGTCCATGAAATGATCTTTTATGTCATTCGTAACAACTATTTTCACATTGTGAAAACAATGCCCAACAACCATTTATAAGATGAATTCATTGAAACCAAACAATTAATGCAGTCCTTGATCTTCAATTGCTTTTCTTATTAATGTTGATTGGTTGAATTCCAAAAGAAACAGTATCTCCCACCTTTTTTGTTTATCAAGGCTACTCATTTTGTTCGAAGCATAATTTTTGATACAGTGATCATGAAATAAACATTTGTGCATAGAAAACCTAGCATATTAATAATCATAAACAAGTCTAAAAAATATTAACAATCTGAATCTATTTACATCCATCAACCAAAGGAATCATTCATCTTTGTTTGCAATTCATTCTCAAGTAATGTGTTGAAATTCCAAAATAATTAGAGTTTCCAATCACCTCATGCTAATTAATGTTCTCTTTTTGTTGCTATTGCTAGGACTATTTTTCATGCAACGACCATGAAATGATCTTATGTGTCATTTGTAACAATTATATTCATTGTGAAAACAATGCCCAACAACCATTTATAAGATGAATTTATTTAAACCCAACAAATAATGCAGTCCTTGATCTTGAATTGCATTTCTTATTGATGTTGATTGGTTGAATTCCAAAAGAAACAGTACTTCCCACCTTTTTTGTTTATCAAGGCTACTCGTTTTGTTCCAAGCTTAATTTTAGATACAGTGATCATGAAATAAACATTTGTGCATACACAACCTAGCATATTAATAAGCATAAACAAGTCTAAAAAATATTAACAATCTGAATCTATTTACATCCATCAACCAAAGGAATTATTCATCCTTGTTTGCAATTCATTCTTAAGTAATGTGTTGAAATTCCAAAATAAATAGAGTTTCCAATCACCTTATGCTAATTAGTGTTCTCTTTTTGTTGCTAGGACTATTTTTCATGCAACGACCATGAAATGATCTTATGTGTCATTCGTAACAATTATATTCATTGTGAAAGCAATGCCCATCAACCATTTATAAGATGAATTCATTCAAAGCCAACAAATAATGCAGTGCTCGATCTTAAATTGCATTTCTTATTGATGTTGATTGGTTGAATTCCAAAAGAAAGAGTACCTCCCATCTTTGTTGTTTATCGAGGCTCCTCTTTTGGTTCCATACACAATTTTTGATACAGCAATCAAGAAATAAACATTTGTGCATAGTCAACCTAGCATATTAATCAACATAAACAAGTCAAAAAACTATTAACACTCGGAATCTATTTACATCCATCAAACAAAGGAATCATTCATCTTTGTTTACAACTCTTTCTAAGGTAATTAGTTGAAATTCCAAAATAATTAGAGTTTCCAATCACCTCATGCTAATTAGGGTTCCCTTTTTGTTGCTAAGACTATTTTTCAAGCAATGTCCATGAAATGATCTTATGTGTCACTCGTAACAACTATATTCATTGTGAAATTAATGCCTAACAACCATTTATAAGATGAATTCATTCAAACGCAACAAATAATGCAGTCCTTGATCTTGAATTGCATTTCTTATTGATGTTGTTTGGTTGAATTCCAAAAGAAACAATGCCTCCCATCTTTTTTTTTTTATCAAGGCTACTCGTTTAGTTCCAAGCATAATTTTTAATACAGTGATCATGAAATAAACATTTGTGCATAGACAACCTAGCATATTAATAAACGTAAACAAGTCTAAAAAATATTAAAAATATGAATCTATTTACATCCATCAACCAAAGGAATGATTCATCTTTGTTTGCAATTCATTCTCAGGTAATGTGTTGAAATACCAAAATAATTAGAGTTTCTGATTACCTCATGCTAATTAGGGTTCTCTTTTTATTGCTAGGACTATTTTTCAAGCAACGTCCATGAAATGATCGTATGTGTCATTCGTAACAACTATATTCTTTGTGAAAACAATGCCCAACAACTATTTATAAGATGAATTCATTGAAACCAAACAATTAATGCACTCCTTGATCTTTAATTGCTTTTCTTATTGATGTTGATTGGTTGAATTCTAAAAGAAACAGTACCTCCCACCTTTTTTGTTTATCAAGGCTACTCGTTTTGTTCCAAGTATAATTTTAGATACAGTGATCATGAAATAAACATTTGTGCATAGACAACCTAGCATATTAATAAGCATAAACAAGTCTAAAAAATATTAACAATCTGAATCTATTTACATCCATCAACCAAAGGAATCATTCATCCTTGTTTGCAATTCATTCTCAAGTAATGTGTTGAAATTCCAAAATAATTAGAGTTTCCAATCACCTTATGCTAATTAGTGTTCTCTTTTTGTTTCTAGGACTATTTTTCATGCAACGACCATGAAATGATCTTATGTGTCATTTGTAACAATTATATTCATTGTGAAAAGAATGCCCATCAACCATTTATAAGACGAATTCATTCAAACCCAACAAATAATGCAGTCCTTGATCTTAAATTGCATTTCTTATTGATGTTGATTGGTTGAATTCCAAAAGAAAGAGTACCTCCCATCTTTGTTGTTTATCAATGCTCCTCTTTTGGTTCCATACACAATTTTTGATACAGCAATCAAGAAATAAACATTTGTGCATAGTCAAGCTAGCATATTAATCAACATAAACAAGTCAAAAAACTATTAACACTCTGAATCTCTTTACATCCATCAAACAAAGGAATCATTCATCTTTGTTTGCAATTCTTTCTAAGGTAAGATGTTGAAGGTCGAAAATAATTAGAGTTTCCAATCACCTTATGCTAATTAGGGTTCTCTTTTTGTTGCTATGACTATTTTTCTTACAACTACCATGAAATGATCTTATGTGTCAATCCTAACAACTATATTCATTGTGAAAACAATGCCCATCAACCATTTATAAGATGAATTCATTCGAACCCAACAAATAATGCAGTCCTTCATCTTGAATTGCATTTCTTTTTCATGTTGATTGGTTGAATTCCTAAGGAAAGAGTACCTCCCAACAGTTTTGTTTATCAAGGCTCCTCTTTTAGTTCTAAACACAATTTCTAATACAGCAATTAAGAAATAAACATTTGTGGATAGTCAACCTAGCATATTAATCAACATAAACATGTCTAAAAACTATTAACACTCTGACTCTATTTATATCTATCAATCAAACGAATCATCTATTTTTGTTTGCAATTCATTATAAGGTAATGTGTTGAAATTCCAAAATAATTAGAGTTTCCAATCACCTCATGCTAATTAGGGTTCTCTTTTTTTTGCTAGTACTATTTTTAATGCAACGACCATGAAATGATCTTATGTGTCATTCGTAACAATTATATTCATTGTGAAAACAATGCTCATCAACCATTTATAAAATGAATTCATTCAAACCCAACAAATAATGCAGTCCTTGATCTTGAATTGCATTTCTTATTGATGTTGATTGGTTGAATTCCAAAAGAAAGAGAACCTCCCATCTTTTTTGATTATCAAGGCTTCTCTTTTAGTTCCAAACACAATTTTTGATATAGCAATCACGAAATAAACATTTGTTGATAGTCATCCCAGCATATTAATCAATATAAACAAGTGAAAAAACTATTAACACTCTGAATCTATTTACATCCATCAAACAATGGAATCATTCATCTTTGTTTGCAATTCATTCTAAGGTAATGCGTTGAAATTCCAAAATAATTAGTATTTCCAATCACCTTATGCGAATTAGGGTTCCCTTTTTATTGCTAGGACTATTTTTCTTGCAACAACCATGAAACGATCTTATGTGTCAATCCTATCAACTATATTCATTGTGAAAACAATGCCCATCAACCATTTATAAGATGAATTCATTCAAACCCAACAAATAATACAGTCCTTGATCTTCAATTGCATTTCTTATTGATGTTGTTTGGTTGAATTCCAAAAGAAACAGTGCCTCCATCTTTTTTTTTTTTATCAAGGCTACTCGTTTCGTTCCAAGCATAATTTTTCATACAGTGATCATGAAATAAACATTTGCGCATACACAACCTAGCATATTAATAAACGTAAACAAGTCTAAAAAATATTAACAATCTCAATCTATTTACATCCATCAACCAAAGGTATCATTCATCTTTGTTTGAAATTCATTCTCAGGTAATGTGTTGAAATTCCAAAATAATTAGAGTTTCCGATCACCTCATGCTAATTAGGGTTCTCTTTTTGTTGCTAGGACTATTTTTCAAGCAACGTCCGTGAAATGATCTTATGTGTCATTCGTAACAACTATATTCATTGTGAAAACAATGCCCAACAACTATTCATAAGATGAATTCTTTGAAACCAAACAATTAATGCAGTCCTTGATCTTTAATTGCTTTTCATATTGATGTTGATTGGTTGAATTCCAAATGAAACAGTACCTCCCACCTTTTTTGTTTATCAAGGCTACTCGTTTTGTTCCAAGCATAATTTTAGATATAGTGATCATGAAATAAACATTTGTGCATAGACAACCTAGCTTATTAATAAGCATAAACAAGTCTAAAAAATATTAACAATCTGAATCTATTTACATCCATCAACCAAAGGAATTATTCATCCTTGTTTGCAATTCATTCTCAAGTAATGTGTTGAGATTCCAAAATAATTAGAGTTTCCAATCACCTTATGCTAATTAGTGTTCTCTTTTTGATGCTAGGACTATTTTTCATGCAACTACCATGAAATGATCTTATGTCTCATTCGTAACAATTATATTCATTGTGAAAACAATGCCCATCAACCATTTATAAGATGAATTCATTCAAACCCAACAAATAATGCAGTGCTTGATCTTCAATTGCATTTCTTATTGTTGTTGATTGGTTGAATTCCAAAAGAAAGAGAACCGCCCATCGTTTTTGATTATCAAGGCTCCTCTTTTATTTCTGAACACAATTTCTGATACAACAATCAAGAAATAAACATTTGTGGATAGTCAACCTAGCATATTAATAAGCATAAACAAGTCTAAAAAATATTAACAATCTGAATCTATTTCCATTTGTCAACCAAAGGAATCATTCATCTTTGTTTGCAATTCATTCTCAGGTAATGTGTTGAAATGCCAAAATAATTAGTGTTTCCAATCACCTCATGCTAATTGGGGTTCTCTTTTTATTGCAAGGACTACCTTTCTTGCAACGACCATGAACTGATCTTATGTGTCATTCGTGACAATTATATTCATTGTGAACACAATGCCCATCAACCATTTATCAGATGAATTCATTCAAACCCAACAAATAATGCAGTCCTTGATTTTGAATTACATATCTTATTGTTGTTGATTGGTTGAATTCCAAAAGAAAGAGAACCTCCCATCGTTTTTGATCATCAAGGCTCCTCTTTTAGTTCTAAACACAATTTCTGACACAACAATCAAGATATAAACATTTGTGGATAGTCAACCTAGCATATTAATCAACATAAACAAGTTGAAAAACTATTAACACTCTGAATCTATTTACATCCATCAAACAAAGGAATCATTCCTCTTTGTTTGCAATTCATTATAAGGTAATGGGTTGAAATTCCAAAATAATTAGAGTTTCTAATCACCTTATGCTAATTAGGGTTCTCTTTTTGTTGCTCGGACTATTTTTTAAGCAACGTTCATGAAATGATCTTATGTGTCATTTGTAACAACTATATTCATTGTGAAAACAATGCACATGAACCATTTATAAGATGAATTCATTCAAACCCAACAAAAAATGTAGTCCTTGGTCTTGAATCGCATTTCTTATTCATGTTGATTGGTTGAATTCCTAAAGAAAGAGTACCTCCCATCTTTTTTGTTTATCAAGGCTCCTCTTTTAGTTCTAAACACAATTTTTGATATAGCAATCAAGAAATAAACATTTGTGGATAGTCAACCTAGCATATTAATCAACATAAACAAGTCTAAAAAGTATTAACACTCTGAATATATTTACATCCATCAAACAAAGGAATCATTCATCGTTGTTCGCAATTCATTTTATGGTAATGCGCTGAAATTTGAAAATAATTAGTGTTTCCAATCACCTCATGCTAATTAGGGTTCTTTTTTTGTTGCTAGGACTATTTTTCTTGCAACGACCATGAAATGATCTTATGTGTCATTCGTAACAACTATATGCATTATGAAAACAATGCCCAAAAACCATTTATAAGAGGAATTCATTCAAACCAAACAAATAATGCAGTCCTTGATCTTGAATTGCATTTCTTATTCATGTTGATTGGTTGGATTCCTAAAGAAAGAGTATCTCCCAATTTTCTTGTTTATCACGGCTCCTCTTTTAGTTCCAAATACAATTTTGGATACAGCGATCTTGAAATAAACAACAAGAAGTCAAAAAACTATTAACACTTGAATCTATTTGCATCCATCAAACAAAGGAATCATTCATCTTTGTTTGCAATTCATTTTAAGGTAATGCGTTGAAAGTCGAAAATAATTAGAGTTTCCAATCACCTCATGCTAATTAAGGTTCTCTTTTTGTTGTTAGGACTATTTTTCTTGCAACGACCATGAAATGATCTTATTTGTCATTCGTAACAACTATATTCATTGTGAAAACAATGCCCAACAACCATTTATAAGATGAATTCATTCAAACCAAACAATTAATGCAGTCCTTGATCTTTAATTGCTTTTCTTATTGATGTTGATTGTTTGAATTCCAAAAGAAACAGTACCTCCCATCTTTTTTCTTTATCAAGGCTACTCATTTTGTTCCAAATATAATTTTTGATACAGTGATCATGAAATAAACATTTGTTCCTGGACAACCTAGCATATTAATAAACATAAACAAGTCTAAAAAATATTAACAATCTGAATCTATTTACATCCATCGACCAAAGGAATCATTCATCTTTGTTTGCAATTCATTCTCAGGTAATGTCTTGAAATTCTAAAATAATTAGAGTTTCCAATCACCTCATGTTAATTGGGCTTCTCTTTTTGATGCTAGGACTATTTTTCATGCAACGACCATGAAATGATCTTATGTGTCATTCGTAACAACTATATTCTTTGTGAAAACAATGCCAATCAACCATTTATAAGATGAATTCATTCAAACCCAACAAATAATGCAGTCTTTGATCTTGAATTGAATTTCTTATTGATGTTGATTGGTTGAATTCCAAAAGAAAGAGCACCTCCCATCTTTTTTCTTTATCAAGGCTCCTCTTTTAGTTCCAAACACAATTTTGGATACAACAATCATGAAATAAACATTTGTGGATAGTCAACCTAGCATATTAATGAACAAAAACAAGTCAAAAAACTATTAACACTCTGAATCTATTTATGTCCATCAAACAAAGGAATGATTCATCTTTGTTTGCAATTCATTCTAAGGTAATGCGTTGAAAGTCGAAAATAAATAGAGTTTCCAATCACCTCATGCTAATTAGGGTTCCCTTTTTGTTGCTAGGATTATTTTTCTTGCAACGACAATGAAATGATTTTATTTGTCATCCGTCACAACTATATTCATTGTGAAAACAACGCCCAACAACCATTTATAAGATGAATTCCTTCAAACCAAACAATTAATGCAGTCCTTGATCTTTAATTGCTTTTCTTATTGATGTTGATTGGTTGAATTCTAAAAGAAAGAGTACCTCCCATCTTATTTGTTTATCAAGGCTCCTCTTTTAGTTCCAAACACAATTTTTGATACAGCAATAATGAAAGAAACATTGTGGATAGTCAACCTAGCATATTAATCAACAAAAAGAAGTCAAAAAACTATTAACACTCTGAATCTATTTACATCCATCAAACAAAGGAATCATTCATCTTTGTTTGCAATTCATACTAAGGTAATGCGTTGAAAGTCGAAAATAATTAGAGTTTCCAACCACCTCATGCTAATTAGGGTTCTCTTTTTGTTGCTAGGACTATTTTTGGTGCAACGACCATGAAATGATCTACTGTGTCATTTGTAACAACTATATTCATTGTGAAAACAATGCCCAACAACCATTTATAAGATGAATTCATTCAAACCCAACAATTAATGCAGTCCTTGATCTTTAATTGCTTTTGTTATTGATGTTGATTGGTTGAATTCCAAAAGAAACAGTACCTCCCATCTTTTTTCTTTATGAAGGCTCCCTTTTTAGTTCCAAAACACAATTTTTGATACAGCAATAATGAAAGAAACATTTGTGGATACTCAACCTAGCATATTAATCAACAAAAAGAAGTCAAAAAACTATTAACACTCTGAATCTATTTACGTCCATCAAACAAAGGAATCATTCATCTTTGTTTGCAATTCATTCTAAGGTAATGCATTGATAGTCGAAAATAATTAGAGTTTCCAATCACCTCAAGCTAATTAGGGTTCTCTTTTTGTTACTAGGACTATTTTTGATGCAACGACCATGAAATCATCTTCTGTGTCATTCCTAACAACTATATTCATTGTGAAAACAATGCCCAACAATCATTTATAAGATGAATTCATTCAAACCCAACAATTAATGCAGTCCTTGATCTTTAATTGCTTTTGCTATTGATGTTGATTGGTTGAATTCCAAAAGAAACAGTACCTCCCATCTTTTCTCTTTATCAAGGCTCCCTTTTTAGTTCCAAACACAATTTTTGATACAACAATAATGAAAGAAACATTTGTGGATAGTCAACCTACCATATTAATCAACATAAACAAGTCTAAAAACTATTAACACTTTGAATCTATTTACATCCATCAAACAAAGGAATCATTCATCTTTGTTTGCAATTCATTATAACATAATACGTTGAGATTCCAAAATAATTAGTATTTCCAATCACCTCATGCTAATTAGGGTTCTCTTTTTGTTGCTAGGACTATTTTTCTCCATGAAATGATCTTATTTGTCAATCCTAACAACTATATTCATTGTGAAAACAATGCGCAATAAGCATTTATAAGATGAATTCTTTCAAATCCAACAATTAATGCAGTCCTCGATCTTGAATTGAATTTCTTATTGATGTTGATTGGTTGAATTCCAAAAGAAACAATACCTCCCATCTTTTTTCTTTATCAAGGCTACTCGTTTTGTTCCAAGCATAATTTTTGATACATTGATCATGAAATAAACATTTGTGTATAGACAACCTAGCATATTAATAAACATAAACAAGTCTAAAAAATATTAACAATCTGAATCTATTTACATCCATCAACCAAAGGAATCATTCATCTTTGTTTGGAATTCATTCTAAGGTAATGCTTTGAAAGTCGAAAATAAATAGAGTTTCCAATCAACTCATGCTAATTAGGGTTCTCTTTTTGTTGCTAGGATTATTTTTCTTGCAACGACCATGAAATGATCTTATTTGTCATCCGTCACAACTATATTCATTGTGAAAACAATGCCCAACAACCATTTATAAGATGATATCATTCAAACCAAACAATTAATGCAGTCCTTGATCTTTAATTGCTTTTCTTATTGATGTTGATTGGTTGAATTCCAAAAGAAAGAGTACCTCCCATCTTTTTTGTTTATCAAGGCTCCTCTTTTAGTTCCAAACACAATTTTTGATACAGCAACAATAAAAGAAACATTTGTGGATAGTCAACCTAGCATATTAATCAACAAAAAGAAGTCAAAAAACTATTAACACTCTGAATCTATTTAAGTCCATCAAACAAAAAAATCATTCATCTTTATTTGCAATTCATTCTAAGGTAATACGTTGAATGTCGAAAATAATTAGAGTTTCCAATCACCTCATGCTAATTAGGGTTCTCTTTTTGTTGCTAGGACTATTTTTCATGCAACGACCATGAAATGATCTTCTGTGTCATTCGTAACAACTATATTTGTTGTGAAAACATTGCCCAACAACCATTTATAAGATGAATTCATTCAAACCCAACAATTAATGCAGTCCTTGATCTTAATTGCTTTTGTTATTGATGTTGATTTGTTGAATTCAAAAAGAAACAGTACCTCCCATCTTTTTCGTTTATCAAGGCTCCTCCTTTAGTTCCAAACACAATTTTTGATACAGCAATCAACAAATAAACGTTTGTGGATAGTCAACCTAGCATATTAATCAACATAAACAAGTCTAAAAACTATTAACACTCTGAATCTATTTATATCCATCAAACAAAGGAATCATTCATCTTTGTTTGCAATTCATTATAAGGTAATTAGTTGAAATTCCAAAATAATTAGAGTTTCCAATCACCTCATGCTAATTAGGGTTCTCTTTTTATTGCTAGACCACCATTTATAAGATGAATGCATTCAAACTAAAAACAATTAATGCAGTCCTTGATGTTTAATTGCTTTTCTTATTGATGTTGATTGGTTGAATTCCAAAAGAAACAGTACCTCCCATCATTTTTGTTTATCAAGGCTACTCGTTTTGTTCCAAGCATAATTTTTGATACATTGATCATGAAATAAACATTTGTGTATAGACAACCTAGCATATTAATAAACATAAACAAGTCTAAAAAATATTAAAAATCTGAATCTATTTACATGCATCAACCAAAGGAATCATTCATCTTTGTTCGGAATTCATTCTAAGGTAATGTGTTGAAAGTAAAAAATAATTAGAGTTTCCAATCACCACATGCTAATTAGGGTTCTCTTTTTGTTGCTAGGATAATTTTACTTGCAACGACCATGAAATGATCTTATGTGTCAATCCTAACAAATATATTCATTGTGAAAGCAATGCCAATCAGCCATTTATAAGATGAATGCATTCAAACCAAACAATTAATGCAGTCCCTGATGTTTAATTACTTTTCTTATTGATGTTGATTGGTTGAATTCCAAAAGAAACCGTACCTCCCATCCTTTTTGTTTATCAAGGCTACTCGTTTTGTTCCAAGCATAATTTTTGATACATTGATCATGAAATAAACATTTGTGTATAGACAACCTAGCATATTAATAAACATAAACAAGTCTAAAAAATATTAACAATCTGAATCTATTTACATCCATCAACCAAAGGAATCATTCATCTTTGTTTGGAATTCATTCTAAGGTAATGTGTTGAAAGTAAAAAATAATTAGAGTTTCCAATCACCACATGCTAATTAGGGTTCTCTTTTTGTTGCTAGGATAATTTTACTTGCAACGACCATGAAATGATCTTATGTGTCAATCCTAACAAAATATATATTCATTGTGAAAGCAATGCCCAATCAGCCATTTATAAGATGAATGCATTCAAAACCAAACAATTAATGCAGTCCCTAATGTTTAATTGCTTTTCTTATTGATGTTGATTGGTTCAATTCCAAAAGAAGCCGTACCTCCCATCCTTTTTGTTTATCAAGGCTACTCGTTTTGTTCCAAGCATAATTTTTGATACATTGATCATGAAATAAACATTTGTGTATAGACAACCTAGCATATTAATAAACATAAACAAGTCTAAAAAATATTAACAATCTGAATCTATTTACATCCATCAACCAAAGGAATCATTCATCTTTGTTTGGAATTCATTCTAAGGTAATGTGTTGAAAGTAAAAAATAATTAGAGTTTCCAATCACCACATGCTAATTAGGGTTCTCTTTTTGTTGCTAGGATAATTTTTCTTGCAACGACCATGAAATGATCTACTGTGTCATTCGTAATAACTATATTCATTGTGAAAATAATGCCCAACAACCATTTATAAGATGAATTCATTCAAACCCAACAATTAATGCAGTCCTTGATCTTTAATTGCTTTTGTTATTGATGTTGATTGGTTGAATTCCAAAAGAAACAGTACCTCCCATCTTTTTTCTTTATCAAGGCTCCCTTTTTAGTTCCAAACACAATTTTTGATACAGCAATAATGAAAGAAACATTTGTGGATAGTCAACCTAGCATATTAATCAAGATAAACAAATCTAAAAACTATTAACACTTTGAATCTATTTACATCCATCAAACAAAAGAATCATTCATCTTTGTTTGCAATTCATTATAAGGTAATTAGTTGAAATTCCAAAATAATTAGAGTTTCCAATCACCTCATGCTAATTAGGGTTCTCTTTTTATTGCTAGGACCATTTATAAGATGAATGCATTCAAACCAAATAATTAATGCAGTCCTTGATCTTCAATTGTTTTTCTTATTGATGTTGATTGGTTGAATTCCAAAAGAAACAGTACCTCCCATCTTTTTTGTTTATCAAGGCTACTTGTTTTGTTCCAAGCATAATTTTTGATACATTGATCATGAAATAAACATTTGTGTATAGACAACCTAGCATATTAATAAACATAAACAAGTCTAAAAAATATTAACAATCTGAATCTATTTACATCCATCAACCAAAGGAATCATTCATCTTTGTTTGGAATTCATTCTAAGGTTATGCGTTGAAAGTTGAAAATAAATAGAGTTTCCAATCACCTCAGTCTAATTAGGGTTCTCTTTTTGTTGCTAGGATTATTTTTCTTGCAACGACAATGCAATGATCTCATTTGTCATCCGTCACAACTATATTCATTGTGAAAACAATGCCCAACAACCATTTATAAGATGAATTCATTCAACCCAAACAATTAATGCAGTCCTTCATCTTCAATTGCTTTTCTTATTGATGCTCATTGGTTGAATTCCAAAAGAAAAAGTACCTCCCATATTTTTTGTATATCAAGGCTCCTCTTTTAGTTCCAAACACAATTTTTGATACAGCAATAATGAAAGAAACATTTGTGGATAGTCAACCTAGCATATTAATCAACATAAACAAATATAAAAATTATTAACACTTTGAATCTATTTACATCCATCAAACAAAGGAATCATTCATCTTTGTTTGCAATTCATTATAAGGTAATTAGTTGAAATTCCAAAATAATTAGAGTTTCCAATCACCTCATGCTAATTAGGGTTCTCTTTTTATTGCTAGGACCATTTATAAGATGAATGCATTAAAACCAAATAATTAATGCAGTCCTTGATCTTCAATTGCTTTTCTTATTGATGTTGATTGGTTGAATTCCAAAAGAAACAGTACCTCCCATCTTTTTTGTTTATCAAGGCTACTGGTTTTGTTCCAAGCATAATTTTTGATACATTGATCATGAAATAAACATTTGTGTATAGACAACCTAGCATATTAATAAACATAAACAAGTCTAAAAAATATTAACAATCTGAATCTATTTACATCCATCAACCAAAGGAATCATTCATCTTTGTTTGGAATTCATTCTAAGGTTATGCGTTGAAAGTTGAAAATAAATAGAGTTTCCAATCACCTCAGTCTAATTAGGGTTCTCTTTTTGTTGCTAGGATTATTTTTCTTGCAACGACAATGCAATGATCTTATTTGTCATCCGTCACAACTATATTCATTGTGAAAACAATGCCCAACAACCATTTATAAGATGAATTCATTCAACCCAAACAATTAATGCAGTCCTTCATCTTTAATTGCTTTTCTTATTGATGTTCATTGGTTGAATTCCAAAAGAAAGAGTACCTCCCATCTTTTTTGTATATCAAGGCTCCTCTTTTAGTTCCAAACACAATTTTTGATACAGCAATAATGAAACAAACATTTGTGGATAGTCAACCTAGCATATTAATCAACAAAAAGAAGTCAAAAAACTATTAACACTCTGAATCTCTTTACATCCATCAAACAAAGGAATCATTCATCTTTGTTTGCAATTCATTCTAAGGTAATGCGTTGAAAGTCGAAAATAATTAGAGTTTCCAACCACCTCATGCTAATTAGGGTTCTCTTTTTGTTGCTAGGACTATTTTTGGTGCAACGACCATGAAATGATCTACTGTGTCATTCGTAACAACTATATTCATTGTGAAAACAATGCCCAACAACCATTTATAAGATGAATTCATTCAAACCCAACAATTAATGCAGTCCTTGATCTTTAATTGCTTTTGTTATTGATGTTGATTGGTTGAATTCCAAAAGAAACAGTACCTCCCATCTTTTTTCTTTATCAAGGCTCCCTTTTTAGTTCCAAACACAATTTTTGATACAGCAATAATGAAAGAAACATTTGCGGATACTCAACCTAGCATATTAATCAACAAAATGAAGTCAAAAAACTATTAACACTCTGAATCTATTTACGTCCATCAAACAAAGGAATCATTCATCTTTGTTTGCAATTCATTCTAAGGTAATGCGTTGAAAGTAAAAAATAAATAGAGTTTCCAATCACCTCATGCTAATTAGGGTTCTCTTTTTGTTGATAGGATTATTTTTCTTGCAACGACCATGAAATGATCTTATTTGTCATCCGTCACAACTATATTCATTGTGAAAACAATGCCCAACAACCATTTATAAGATGAATTCATTCAAACCAAACAATTAATGCAGTCCTTGATCTTTAATTGCTTTTCTTATTGATGTTGATTGTTTGAATTCCAAAAGAAAGAGTACCTCCCATCTTTTGGGTTTATCAAGGCTCCTCTTTTAGTTCCAAACACAATTTTTGATACAACAATAATGAAAGAAACATTTGTGGATAGTCAACCTAGCATATTAATCAAGAAAAAGAAGTCAAAAAACTATTAACACTCTGAATCTATTTATATCCATCAAACAAACGAATCATTCATCTTTGTTTGCAATTCATTCTAAGGTAATGCATTGAAAGTCGAAAATAATTAGAGTCTCCAATCACCTCATGCTAATTAGGATTCTCTTTTTGTTGCTAGGACTATTTTTTATGCAACGATCATGAAATGATCTTTTGTGTCATTCGTAACAACTATATTCATTGTGAAAACAATGCCCAACAACCATTTATAAGATGAATTCATTCAAACCCAACAATTAATGCAGTCCTTGATCTTTAATTGCTTTTGTTATTGATGTTGATTGGTTGAATTCCAAAAGAAACAGTACCTCCCATCTTTTCTCTTTATCAAGGCTCCCTTTTTAGTTCCAAACACAATTTTTGATACAACAATAATGAAAGAAACATTTGTGGATAGTCAACCTACCATATTAATCAACATAAACCAGTCTAAAAACTATTAACACTTTGAATCTATTTACATCCATCAAACAAAGGAATCATTCATCTTTGTTTGCAATTCATTATAATGTAATACGTTGAAATTCCAAAATAATTAGTATTTCCAATCACCTTATGCTAATTAGGGTTCTCTTTTTGTTGCTAGGACTATTTTTCTCCATGAAATGATCTTATTTGTCAATCCTAACAACTATATTCATTGTGTAAACAATGCCCAATAACCATTTATAAGATGAATTCATTCAAACCCAACAATTAATGCAGTCCTCGATCTTGAATTGAATTTCTTATTGATGTTGATTGGTTGAATTCCAAAAGAAACAGTACCTCCCATCTTTTTTGTTTATCAAGGCTCCTCTTTTAGTTCCAAACACAATTTTTGATATAGCAATCATGAAATAAACATTTGTGGATAGTCAACCTAGCATATTAGTGTACAAAAACAAGTCAAAAAACTATTAACACTCTGAATCTATTTACATCCATCAAACAAAGGAATCATTCAGCTTTGTTTGCAATTCATTCTAAGGTAATGCGTTGAAAGTCAAAAACAAATAGAGTTTCCACTCACCTCATGCTAATTAGGGTTCTCTTTTTGTTGCTAGGATTATTTTTCTTGCAACGACCATGAAATGATCTTATGTGTCAATCCTAACAAATATATTCATTGTGAAAGCAATGCCGATCAACCATTTATAAGATGAATGCATTCAAACCAAACAATTAATGCAGTCCCTGATGTTTAATTGCTTTTCTTATTGATGTTGATTGGTTGAATTCCAAAAGAAACCGTACCTCGCATCCTTTTTGTTTATCAAAGCTACTCATTTTGTTCCAAGCATAATTTTTGATACATTGATCATGAAATAAACATTTGTGTATAGACAACCTAGCATATTAATAAACATAAACAAGTCTAAAAAATATTAACAATCTGAATCTATTTACATCCATCAACCAAAGGAATCATTCATCTTTGTTTGGAATTCATTCTAAGGTAATGTGTTGAAAGTAAAAAATAATTAGAGTTTCCAATCACCACATACTAATTAGGGTTCTCTTTTTGTTGCTAGGATAATTTTTCTTGCAACGACCATGAAGTGATCTTATGTGTCAATCCTAACAAATATATTCATTGTGAAAGCAATGCCAATCAGCCATTTATAAGATGAATGTATTCAAACCAAACAATTAATGCAGTCCCTGATGTTTAATTGGTTTTCTTATTGATGTTGATTGGTTGAATTCCAAAAGAAACAGTACCTCCCATCTTTTTTGTTTATCAAGGCTACTCGTTTTGTTCCAAGCATAATTTTAGATACATTGATCATGAAATAAACATTTGTGCATAGACAACCTAGCATATTAATAAACATAAACAAGTCTAAAAAATATTAACAATCTGAATCTATTTACATCCACCAAACAAAGGAATCATACATCATTATTTGGAATTTATACTAAGGTAATGTGTTGAAAGTCAAAAATAATTAGAGTTTCCCATCACCATATGCCAATTACGGTTCTCTTTTTGTTGCTAGGATAATTTTTCTTGCACCGACCATGAAATGATCTTATGTGTCAATCCTAACAAAAATATTCATTGTGAAAACAATGCCCATCAACCATTTATAAGATGAATTCATTCAAACCAAACAATTAATTCAGTCCTTGATGTTGAATTGCAATTGTTATTGATGTTGATTGGTTGAATTCGAAAAGAAAGAGTACCTCCCATCTTTGTTGTTTATCAAGGCTCCTCTTTTAGTTCCAAACACAATTTTTGATACAGCAATCATGAAATAAACATTTGTGGATAGTCAACCTAGCATATTAATCAACAACAAGAAGTCAAAAAACTATTAACACTCTGAATCTATTTACATCCATCAAACAAAGGAATCAGTCATCTTTGTTTGCAATTCATTTTAAGGTAATGCGTTGAAAGTCAAAAATAATTAGAGTTTCCAATCACCTCATGCTAATTAAGGTTCTCTTTTTGATGCTAGGACTATTTTTCTTGCAACGACCATGAAATGATCTTATTTGTCATTCGTAACAACTATATTCATTGTGAAAACAATGCCCAACAACCATTTATAAGATGAATTCATTCAAACCAAACAATTAATGCAGTCCTTGATCTTTAATTGCTTTTCTTATTGATGTTGATTGTTTGAATTCCAAAAGAAACAGTACCTCCCATCTTTTTTCTTTATCAAGGCTACTTGTTTTGTTCCAAATATAATTTTTGATACAGTGATCATGAAATAAACATTTGTTCCTAGACAAGCTAGCATATTAATAAACATAAACAAGTCTAAAAAATATTAACTATCTGAATCTATTTTCATCCATCGATCAAAGGAATCATTCATCTTTGTTTGCAATTCATTCTAAGGTAATGCATTGAATGTCAAAAATAATTAGAGTTTCCAATCACCTCATGCTAATTAGGGTTCTCTTTTTGTTGCTAGTACTATTTTTCTTGCAACGACCATGAAATGATCTTCTGTGTCATTTGTAACAACTCTATTCATTGTGAAAACAATGCGCAACAACCATTTATAAGATGAATTCATTCAAACCCAACAATTAATGCAGTCCTTGATCTTTAATTGCTTTTCTTATTGATGTTGATTGGTTGAATTCCAAAAGAAACAGTACCTCCCATTTTTTTTTCTTTATCAAGGCTCCCTTTTTTTAGTTCCAAACACAATTTTTGATACAACAATAATGAAAGAAACATTTGTGGATAGTCAACCTAGCATATTAATCAACATAAACAAGTCAAGTCTAAAAACTATTAACACTTTGAATCTATTTACGTCCATCAAACAAAGGAATCATTCATCTTTGTTTGCAATTCATTATAAGGTAATTAGTTGAAATTCCAAAATAATTAGAGTTTCCAATCACCTCATGCTAATTAGGGTTCTCTTTTTTTATTGCTAGGACCATTTATAAGATGAATGCATTCAAACCAAATAATTAATGCAGTCCTTGATCTTTAATTGCTTTTCTTAATGATGTTGATTGGTTGAATTCCAAAAGAAACAGTACCTCTCCATCTTTTTTGTTTATCAAGGCCACTCATTTTGTTCCAAGCATAATTTTTGATACATTGATCATGAAAATAAACATTTGTGTATAGACAACCTAGCATATTAATAAACATAAACAAGTCTAAAAAAAATATTAACAATCTGAATCTATTTATATCCATCAACCAAAGGAATCATTCATCTTTGTTTGGAATTCATTCTAAGGTAATGCGTTGAAAGTCGAAAATAAATAGAGTTTCCAATCACCTCATGCTAATTAGGGTTCTCTTTTTGTTGCTAGGATTATTTTTCTTGCAACGACCATGAAATGATCTTATTTGTCGTGCGTCACAACTATATTCATTGTGAAAACAATGCCCAACAACCATTTATAAGATGAATTCATTCAAACCAAACAATTATTTCAGTCCTTGATCTTTAATTGCTTTTCTTATTGATGTTGATTGGTTGAATTCCAAAAGAAACAGTACCTCCCATCTTTTTTCTTTATCAAGGCTACTCGTTTTGTTCCAAGCATAATTTTTGATACATTGATCATGAAATAAACATTTGTGTATAGACAACCTAGCATATTAATAAACATAAACAAGTCTAAAAAATATTAACAATCTGAATCTATTTACATCCATCAACCAAAGGAATCATTCATCTTTGTTTGGAATTCATTCTAAGGTAATGCGTTGAAAGTCGAAAATAAATAGAGTTTCCAATCAACTCATGCTAATTAGGGTTCTCTTTTTGTTGCTAGGATTATTTTTCTTGCAACGACCATGAAATGATCTTATTTGTCATCCGTCACAACTATATTCATTGTGAAAACAATGCCCAACAACCATTTATAAGATGAATTCATTCAAACCAAACAATTAATGCAGTCCTTGATCTTCAATTGCTTTTCTTATTGATATTGATTGGTTGAATTCCAAAAGAAAGAGTACCTCCCATCTTTTTGTTCATCAAGGCTACTCGTTTTGTTCCAAGCATAATTTTAGATACATTGATCATCAAATAAACATTTGTGCATAGACAACCTAGCATATTAACAAACATAAACAAGTCTAAAAAATATTAACAATCTGAATCTATTTACATCCACCAAACAAAGGAATCATACATCTTTGTTTGGAATTTATACCAAGGTAATGTGTTGAAAGTCGAAAATAATTAGAGTTTCCCATCACCATATGCTAATTAGGGTTCTGTTTTTTGATGGTAGGATAATTTTTTTCTTGCACCGACCATTAAATGATCTTATGTGTCAATCCTAACAAATATATTCATTGTGAAAACAATGCCCATCAACCATTTATAAGATGAATTCATTCAAACCAAACAATTAATTCAGTCCTTGATGTTGAATTGCAATTCTTATTGATGTTTATTGGTTGAATTCGAAAAGAAAGAGTACCTCCCATCTTTGTTGTTTATCAAGGCTCCTCTTTTAGTTCCAAACACAATTTTTGATACAGCAATCATGAAATAAACATTCGTGGATAGTCAACCTAGCATATTAATCAACAACAAGAAGTCAAAAAGCTATTAACACTCTGAATTTATTTACATCCATCAAACAAAGGAATCATTCATCTTTGTTTGCAATTCATTTTAAGGTAATGCGTTGAAAGTCGAAAATAATTAGAGTTTCCAATCACCTCATGCTAATTGAGGTTCTCTTTTTGTTGCTAGGACTATTTTTCTTGTAACGACCATGAAATGATCTTATTTGTCATTCATAACAACTATATTCATTGTGAAAACAATGCCCAACAACCATTTATAAGATGAATTCATTCAAACCAAACAATTAATGCAGTCCTTGATATTTAATTGCTTTTTTCTTATTGATGTTGATTGTTTGAATTCCAAAAGAAACAGTACCTCCCATCTTTTTTCTTTATCAAGGCTACTCATTTTGTTCCAAACATAATTTTTGATACAGTGATCATGAAATAAACATTTGTTCATAGACAACCTAGCATATTAATCAACATAAACAAGTCTAAAAAAACTATTAACACTTTGAATCTATTTACATCCATCAAACAAAGGAATCATTCATCATTTGTTTGCAATTCATTATAAGGTAATTCGTTGAAATTCCAAAATAATTAGTATTTCCAATCACCTCATCCTAATTAGGGTTCTCTTTTTGTTGCTAGGACTATTTTTCTTGCAACGACCATGAAATGATCTTATTTGTCAGTCCTAACAACTATATTCTTTGTGAAAACAATCCCAACAACCATTTATAAGATGAATTCATTCAAACCCAACAATTAATGCAGTCCTTGATCGTGAATTGAATTTCTTATTGATGTTGATTGGTTTGAATTCCAAAAGAAAGAGTACCTCCCGTCTTTTTTTGTTTATCAAGGCTCCTCTTTTAGTTCCAAACACAATTTTTGATACAGCAATCATGAAATAAACATTTGTGGATAGTCAACCTAGCATATTAATCAACAAAAAGAAGTCAACAAACTATTAACACTCTGAATCTATTTACCTCCATCAAACAAAGGAATCATTCATCTTTGTTTGCAATTCATTCTAAGGTAATGCGTTGAAAGTCGAAAAATAATTAGAGTTTCCAATCACCTCATGCTAATTAAGGTTCTCTTTTTGATGCTAGGACTATTTTTCTTGCAACGACCATGAAATGATCTTATTTGTCATTCGTAACAACTATATTCATTGTGAAAACAATGCCAAACAACCATTTATAAGATGAATTCATTCAAACCAAACAATTAATGCAGTCCTTGATCTTTAATTGCTTTTCTTATTGATGTTGATTGTTTGAATTCCAAAAGAAACAGTACCTCCCATCTTTTTTCTTTATCAAGGCTACTCGTTTTTTTCCAAATATAATTTTTGATACAGTGATCATGAAATAAACATGTGTTCCTAGACAACCTAGCATATTAATAAACATAAACAAGTCTAAAAAATATTAACAATCTGAATCTATTTTCATCCATCGACCAAAGGAATCATTCATCTTTATTTGCAATTCAATCTCAGGTAATGTCTTGAAATTCCAAATTAATTAGAGTTTCCAATCACCTCATGCTAATTAGGGTTCTCTTTTTGTTGCTAGGATTATTTTTCTTGCAACGACCATGAAATGATCTTATTTGTCATCCGTCACAACTATATTCATTGTGAAAACAATGCCCAACAACCATTTATAAGATGAATTCATTCAAACCAAACAATTAATGCAGTCCTTGATCTTCAATTGCTTTTCTTATTGATATTGATTGGTTGAATTCCAAAAGAAAGAGTACCTCCCATCTTTTTGTTCATCAAGGCTACTCGTTTTGTTCCAAGCATAATTTTAGATACATTGATCATCAAATAAACATTTGTGCATAGACAACCTAGCATATTAACAAACATAAACAAGTCTAAAAAATATTAACAATCTGAATCTATTTACATCCACCAAACAAAGGAATCATACATCTTTGTTTGGAATTTATACCAAGGTAATGTGTTGAAAGTCGAAAATAATTAGAGTTTCCCATCACCATATGCTAATTAGGGTTCTGTTTTTGATGGTAGGATAATTTTTCTTGCACCGACCATTAAATGATCTTATGTGTCAATCCTAACAAATATATTCATTGTGAAAACAATGCCCATCAACCATTTATAAGATGAATTCATTCAAACCAAACAATTAATTCAGTCCTTGATGTTTGAATTGCAATTCTTATTGATGTTTATTGGTTGAATTCGAAAAGAAAGAGTACCTCCCATCTTTGTTGTTTATCAAGGCTCCTCTTTTAGTTCCAAACACAATTTTTGATACAGCAATCATGAAATAAACATTCGTGGATAGTCAACCTAGCATATTAATCAACAACAAGAAGTCAAAAAACTATTAACACTCTGAATCTATTTACATCCATCAAACAAAGGAATCAGTCATCTTTGTTTGCAATTCATTTTAAGGTAATGCGTTGAAAGTCAAAAATAATTAGAGTTTCCAATCACCTCATGCTAATTAAGGTTCTCTTTTTGATGCTAGGACTATTTTTCTTGCAACGACCATGAAATGATCTTATTTGTCATTCGTAACAACTATATTCATTGTGAAAACAATGCCCAACAACCATTTTATAAGATGAATTCATTCAAACCAAACAATTAATGCAGTCCTTGATCTTTAATTGCTTTTTTCTTATTGATGTTGATTGTTTGAATTCCAAAAGAAAAACAGTACCTCCCATCTTTTTTCTTTATCAAGGCTACTTGTTTTGTTCCAAATATAATTTTTGATACAGTGATCATGAAATAAACATTTGTTCCTAGACAAGCTAGCATATTAATAAACATAAACAAGTCTAAAAAAATATTAACTATCTGAATCTATTTTCATCCATCGACCAAAGGAATCATTCATCTTTGTTTGCAATTCATTCTAAGGTAATGCATTGAATGTCAAAAAATAATTAGAGTTTCCAATCACCTCATGCTAATTAGGGTTCTCTTTTTGTTGCTAGTACTATTTTTTCTTGCAACGACCATGAAATGATCTTCTGTGTCATTTGTAACAACTCTATTCATTGTGAAAACAATGCGCAACAACCATTTATAAGATGAATTCATTCAAACCCAACAATTAATGCAGTCCTTGATCTTTAATTGCTTTTCTTATTGATGTTGATTGGTTGAATTCCAAAAGAAACAGTACCTCCCATTTTTTTTTCTTTATCAAGGCTCCCTTTTTAGTTCCAAACACAATTTTTGATACAACAATAATGAAAGAAACATTTGTGGATAGTCAACCTAGCATATTAATCAACATAAACAAGTCTCAAAAACTATTAACACTTTGAATCTATTTACGTCCATCAAACAAAGGAATCATTCATCTTTGTTTGCAATTCATTATAAGGTAATTAGTTGAAATTCCAAAATAATTAGAGTTTCCAATCACCTCATGCTAATTAGGGTTCTCTTTTTATTGCTAGGACCATTTATAAGATGAATGCATTCAAACCAAATAATTAATGCAGTCCTTGATCTTTAATTGCTTTTCTTAATGATGTTGATTGGTTGAATTCCAAAAGAAACAGTACCTCCCATCTTTTTTGTTTATCAAGGCCACTCATTTTGTTCCAAGCATAATTTTTGATACATTGATCATGAAATAAACATTTGTGTATAGACAACCTAGCATATTAATAAACATAAACAAGTCTAAAAAATATTAACAATCTGAATCTATTTATATCCATCAACCAAAGGAATCATTCATCTTTGTTTGGAATTCATTCTAAGGTAATGCGTTGAAAGTCGAAAATAAATAGAGTTTCCAATCACCTCATGCTAATTAGGGTTCTCTTTTTGTTGCTAGGATTTATTTTTCTTGCAACGACCATGAAATGATCTTATTTGTCGTGCGTCACAACTATATTCATTGTGAAAAACAATGCCCAACAACCATTTATAAGATGAATTCATTCAAACCAAACAATTATTTCAGTCCTTGATCTTTAATTGCTTTTTTCTTATTGATGTTGATTGGTTGAATTCCAAAAGAAACAGTACCTCCCATCTTTTTTCTTTATCAAGGCTACTCGTTTTGTTCCAAGCATAATTTTTTGATACATTGATCATGAAATAAACATTTGTGTATAGACAACCTAGCATATTAATAAACATAAACAAGTCTAAAAAATATTAACAATCTGAATCTATTTACATCCATCAACCAAAGGAATCATTCATCTTTGTTTGGAATTCATTCTAAGGTAATGCGTTGAAAGTCGAAAATAAATAGAGTTTCCAATCAACTCATGCTAATTAGGGTTCTCTTTTTGTTGCTAGGATTATTTTTCTTGCAACGACCATGAAATGATCTTATTTGTCATCCGTCACAACTATATTCATTGTGTGAAAACAATGCCCAACAACCATTTATAAGATGAATTCATTCAATCCAAACAATTAATGCAGTCCTTGATCTTCAATTGCTTTTCTTATTGATATTGATTGGTTGAATTCCAAAAGAAAGAGTACCTCCCATCTTTTTGTTCATCAAGGCTACTCGTTTTGTTCCAAGCATAATTTTAGATACATTGATCATCAAATAAACATTTGTGCATAGACAACCTAGCATATTAACAAACATAAACAAGTCTAAAAAAATATTAACAATCTGAATCTATTTACATCCACCAAACAAAGGAATCATACATCTTTGTTTGGAATTTATACCAAGGTAATGTGTTGAAAGTCGAAAATAATTAGAGTTTCCCATCACCATATGCTAATTAGGGTTCTGTTTTTGATGGTAGGATAATTTTTCTTGCACCGACCATTAAATGATCTTATGTGTCAATCCTAACAAATATATTCATTGTGAAAACAATGCCCATCAACCATTTATAAGATGAATTCATTCAAACCAAACAATTAATTCAGTCCTTGATGTTGAATTGCAATTCTTATTGATGTTTATTGGTTGAATTCGAAAAGAAAGAGTACCTCCCATCTTTGTTGTTTATCAAGGCTCCTCTTTTAGTTCCAAACACAATTTTTGATACAGCAATCATGAAATAAACATTCGTGGATAGTCAACCTAGCATATTAATCAACAAAAAGAAGTCAAAAAACTATTAACACTCTGAATTTATTTACATCCATCAAACAAAGGAATCATTCATCTTTGTTTGCAATTCATTTTAAGGTAATGCGTTGAAAGTCGAAAATAATTAGAGTTTCCAATCACCTCATGCTAATTGAGGTTCTCTTTTTGTTGCTAGGACTATTTTTCTTGTAACGACCATGAAATGATCTTATTTGTCATTCATAACAACTATATTCATTGTGAAAACAATGCCCAACAACCATTTATAAGATGAATTCATTCAAACCAAACAATTAATGCAGTCCTTGATATTTAATTGCTTTTCTTATTGATGTTGATTGTTTGAATTCCAAAAGAAACAGTACCTCCCATCTTTTTTCTTTATCAAGGCTACTCATTTTGTTCCAAACATAATTTTTGATACAGTGATCATGAAATAAACATTTGTTCATAGACAACCTAGCATATTAATCAACATAAACAAGTCTAAAAACTATTAACACTTTGAATCTATTTACATCCATCAAACAAAGGAATCATTCATCATTGTTTGCAATTCATTATAAGGTAATTCGTTGAAATTCCAAAATAATTAGTATTTCCAATCACCTCATCCTAATTAGGGTTCTCTTTTTGTTGCTAGGACTATTTTTCTTGCAACGACCATGAAATGATCTTATTTGTCAATCCTAACAACTATATTCTTTGTGAAAACAATCCCAACAACCATTTATAAGATGAATTCATTCAAACCCAACAATTAATGCAGTCCTTGATCGTGAATTGAATTTCTTATTGATGTTGATTGGTTGAATTCCAAAAGAAAGAGTACCTCCCGTCTTTTTTGTTTATCAAGGCTCCTCTTTTAGTTCCAAACACAATTTTTGATACAGCAATCATGAAATAAACATTTGTGGATAGTCAACCTAGCATATTAATCAACAAAAAGAAGTCAAAAAACTATTAACACTCTGAATCTATTTACCTCCATCAAACAAAGGAATCATTCATCTTTGTTTGCAATTCATTCTAAGGTAATGCGTTGAAAGTCGAAAATAATTAGAGTTTCCAATCACCTCATGCTAATTAAGGTTCTCTTTTTGATGCTAGGACTATTTTTCTTCCAACGACCATGAAATGATCTTATTTGTCATTCGTAACAACTATATTCATTGTGAAAACAATGCCCAACAACCATTTATAAGATGAATTCATTCAAACCAAACAATTAATGCAGTCCTTGATCTTTAATTGCTTTTCTTATTGATGTTGATTGTTTGAATTCCAAAAGAAACAGTACCTCCCATCTTTTTTCTTTATCAAGGCTACTCGTTTTTTTCCAAATATAATTTTTGATACAGTGATCATGAAATAAACATGTGTTCCTAGACAACCTAGCATATTAATAAACATAAACAAGTCTAAAAAATATTAACAATCTGAATCTATTTTCATCCATCGACCAAAGGAATCATTCATCTTTATTTGCAATTCAATCTCAGGTAATGTCTTGAAATTCCAAATTAATTAGAGTTTCCAATCACCTCATGCTAATTAGGGTTCTCTTTTTGTTGCTAGGATTATTTTTCTTGCAACAACCATGAAATGATCTTATTTGTCATCCGTCACAACTATATTCATTGTGAAAACAATGCCCAACAACCATTTATAAGATGAATTCATTCAAACCCAAACAATTAATGCAGTCCTTGATCTTCAATTGCTTTTCTTATTGATATTGATTGGTTGAATTCCAAAAGAAAGAGTACCTCCCATCTTTTTGTTCATCAAGGCTACTCGTTTTGTTCCAAGCATAATTTTAGATACATTGATCATCAAATAAACATTTGTGCATAGACAACCTAGCATATTAACAAACATAAACAAGTCTAAAAAATATTAACAATCTGAATCTATTTACATCCACCAAACAAAGGAATCATACATCTTTGTTTGGAATTTATACCAAGGTAATGTGTTGAAAGTCGAAAATAATTAGAGTTTCCCATCACCATATGCTAATTAGGGTTCTGTTTTTGATGGTAGGATAATTTTTCTTGCACCGACCATTAAATGATCTTATGTGTCAATCCTAACAAATATATTCATTGTGAAAACAATGCCCATCAACCATTTATAAGATGAATTCATTCAAACCAAACAATTAATTCAGTCCTTGATGTTGAATTGCAATTCTTATTGATGTTTATTGGTTGAAATTCGAAAAGAAAGAGTACCTCCCCATCTTTGTTGTTTATCAAGGCTCCTCTTTTAGTTCCAAACACAATTTTTGATACAGCAATCATGAAATAAACATTCGTGGATAGTCAACCTAGCATATTAATCAACAACAAGAAGTCAAAAAACTATTAACACTCTGAATCTATTTACATCCATCAAACAAAGGAATCAGTCATCTTTGTTTGCAATTCATTTTAAGGTAATGCGTTGAAAGTCAAAAATAATTAGAGTTTCCAATCACCTCATGCTAATTAAGGTTCTCTCTTTTTGATGCTAGGACTATTTTTCTTTGCAACGACCATGAAATGATCTTATTTGTCATTCGTAACAACTATATTCATTGTGAAAACAATGCCCAACAACCATTTATAAGATGAATTCATTCAAACCAAACAATTAATGCAGTCCTTGATCTTTAATTGCTTTTCTTATTGATGTTGATTGTTTGAATTCCAAAAGAAACAGTACCTCCCATCTTTTTTCTTTATCAAGGCTACTTGTTTTGTTCCAAATATAATTTTTGATACAGTGATCATGAAATAAACATTTGTTCCTAGACAAGCTAGCATATTAATAAACATAAACAAGTCTAAAAAATATTAACTATCTGAATCTATTTTCATCCATCGACAAAGGAATCATTCATCTTTGTTTGCAATTCATTCTAAGGTAATGCATTGAATGTCAAAAATAATTAGAGTTTCCAATCACCTCATGCTAATTAGGGTTCTCTTTTTGTTGCTAGTACTATTTTTCTTGCAACGACCATGAAATGATCTTCTGTGTCATTTGTAACAACTCTATTCATTGTGAAAACAATGCGCAACAACCATTTATAAGATGAATTCATTCAAACCCAACAATTAATGCAGTCCTTGATCTTTAATTGCTTTTCTTATTGATGTTGATTGGTTGAATTCCAAAAGAAACAGTACCTCCCATTTTTTTTCTTTATCAAGGCTCCCTTTTTAGTTCCAAACACAATTTTTGATACAACAATAATGAAAGAAACATTTGTGGATAGTCAACCTAGCATATTAATCAACATAAACAAGTCTAAAAACTATTAACACTTTGAATCTATTTACGTCCATCAAACAAAGGAATCATTCATCTTTGTTTGCAATTCATTATAAGGTAATTAGTTGAAATTCCAAAATAATTAGAGTTTCCAATCACCTCATGCTAATTAGGGTTCTCTTTTTATTGCTAGGACCATTTATAAGATGAATGCATTCAAACCAAATAATTAATGCAGTCCTTGATCTTTAATTGCTTTTCTTAATGATGTTGATTGGTTGAATTCCAAAAGAAACAGTACCTCCCATCTTTTTTGTTTATCAAGGCCACTCATTTTGTTCCAAGCATAATTTTTGATACATTGATCATGAAATAAACATTTGTGTATAGACAACCTAGCATATTAATAAACATAAACAAGTCTAAAAAATATTAACAATCTGAATCTATTTATATCCATCAACCAAAGGAATCATTCATCTTTGTTTGGAATTCATTCTAAGGTAATGCGTTGAAAGTCGAAAATAAATAGAGTTTCCAATCACCTCATGCTAATTAGGGTTCTCTTTTTGTTGCTAGGATTATTTTTCTTGCAACGACCATGAAATGATCTTATTTGTCGTGCGTCACAACTATATTCATTGTGAAAACAATGCCCAACAACCATTTATAAGATGAATTCATTCAAACCAAACAATTATTTCAGTCCTTGATCTTTAATTGCTTTTCTTATTGATGTTGATTGGTTGAATTCCAAAAGAAACAGTACCTCCCATCTTTTTTCTTTATCAAGGCTACTCGTTTTGTTCCAAGCATAATTTTTGATACATTGATCATGAAATAAACATTTGTGTATAGACAACCTAGCATATTAATAAACATAAACAAGTCTAAAAAATATTAACAATCTGAATCTATTTACATCCATCAACCAAAGGAATCATTCATCTTTGTTTGGAATTCATTCTAAGGTAATGCGTTGAAAGTCGAAAATAAATAGAGTTTCCAATCAACTCATGCTAATTAGGGTTCTCTTTTTGTTGCTAGGATTATTTTTCTTGCAACGACCATGAAATGATCTTATTTGTCATCCGTCACAACTATATTCATTGTGAAAACAATGCCCAACAACCATTTATAAGATGAATTCATTCAAACCAAACAATTAATGCAGTCCTTGATCTTCAATTGCTTTTCTTATTGATATTGATTGGTTGAATTCCAAAAGAAAGAGTACCTCCCATCTTTTTGTTCATCAAGGCTACTCGTTTTGTTCCAAGCATAATTTTAGATACATTGATCATCAAATAAACATTTGTGCATAGACAACCTAGCATATTAACAAACATAAACAAGTCTAAAAAAATATTAACAATCTGAATCTATTTACATCCACCAAACAAAGGAATCATACATCTTTGTTTGGAAATTTATACCAAGGTAATGTGTTGAAAGTCGAAAATAATTAGAGTTTCCCATCACCATATGCTAATTAGGGTTCTGTTTTTGATGGTAGGATAATTTTTCTTGCACCGACCATTAAATGATCTTATGTGTCAATCCTAACAAATATATTCATTGTGAAAACAATGCCCATCAACCATTTATAAGATGAATTCATTCAAACCAAACAATTAATTCAGTCCTTGATGTTGAATTGCAATTCTTATTGATGTTTATTGGTTGAATTCGAAAAGAAAGAGTACCTCCCATCTTTGTTGTTTATCAAGGCTCCTCTTTTAGTTCCAAACACAATTTTTGATATACAGCAATCATGAAATAAACATTCGTGGATAGTCAACCTAGCATATTAATCAACAACAAGAAGTCAAAAAAAACTATTAACACTCTGAATTTATTTACATCCATCAAACAAAGGAATCATTCATCTTTGTTTGCAATTCATTTTAAGGTAATGCGTTGAAAGTCGAAAATAATTAGAGTTTCCAATCACCTCATGCTAATTGAGGTTCTCTTTTTGTTGCTAGGACTATTTTTCTTGTAACGACCATGAAATGATCTTATTTGTCATTCATAACAACTATATTCATTGTGAAAACAATGCCCAACAACCATTTATAAGATGAATTCATTCAAACCAAACAATTAATGCAGTCCTTGATATTTAATTGCTTTTCTTATTGATGTTGATTGTTTGAATTCCAAAAGAAACAGTACCTCCCATCTTTTTTCTTTATCAAGGCTACTCATTTTGTTCCAAACATAATTTTTGATACAGTGATCATGAAATAAACATTTGTTCATAGACAACCTAGCATATTAATCAACATAAACAAGTCTAAAAACTATTAACACTTTGAATCTATTTACATCCATCAAACAAAGGAATCATTCATCATTGTTTGCAATTCATTATAAGGTAATTCGTTGAAATTCCAAAATAATTAGTATTTCCAATCACCTCATCCTAATTAGGGTTCTCTTTTTGTTGCTAGGACTATTTTTTCTTGCAACGACCATGAAATGATCTTATTTGTCAATCCTAACAACTATATTCTTTGTGAAAACAATCCCAACAACCATTTATAAGATGAATTCATTCAAACCCAACAATTAATGCAGTCCTTGATCGTGAATTGAATTTCTTATTGATGTTGATTGGTTGAATTCCAAAAGAAAGAGTACCTCCCGTCTTTTTTTTGTTTATCAAGGCTCCTCTTTTAGTTCCAAACACAATTTTTTGATACAGCAATCATGAAATAAACATTTGTGGATAGTCAACCTAGCATATTAATCAACAAAAAGAAGTCAAAAAACTATTAACACTCTGAATCTATTTACCTCCATCAAACAAAGGAATCATTCATCTTTGTTTGCAATTCATTCTAAGGTAATGCGTTGAAAGTCGAAAATAATTAGAGTTTCCAATCACCTCATGCTAATTAAGGTTCTCTTTTTGATGCTAGGACTATTTTTCTTGCAACGACCATGAAATGATCTTATTTGTCATTCGTAAAAACTATATTCATTGTGAAAACAATGCCAAACAACCATTTATAAGATGAATTCATTCAAACCAAACAATTAATGCAGTCCTTGATCTTTAATTGCTTTTCTTATTGATGTTGATTGTTTGAATTCCAAAAGAAACAGTACCTCCCATCTTTTTTCTTTATCAAGGCTACTCGTTTTTTTCCAAATATAATTTTTGATACAGTGATCATGAAATAAACATGTGTTCCTAGACAACCTAGCATATTAATAAACATAAACAAGTCTAAAAAATATTAACAATCTGAATCTATTTTCATCCATCGACCAAAGGAATCATTCATCTTTATTTGCAATTCAATCTCAGGTAATGTCTTGAAATTCCAAATTAATTAGAGTTTCCAATCACCTCATGCTAATTGGGGTTCTCTTTTTTATGCTAGCACTATTTTTCATGCAACGACCCTGAAATGATCTTATGTGTCATTCGTAACAACTATATTCATTGTGAAAACAATGCCCATCAACCATTTATAAGATGAATTCATTCAAACCCAACAAATAATGCAGTCCTTGATCTTGAATTGAATTTCTTATTGATGTTGATTGGTTGAATTCCAAAAGAAAGAGTACCTCCCATCTTTTTTGTTTATCAAGGCTCCTCTTTTAGTTCCAAACACAATTTTGGATACAACAATCATGAAATAAACATTTGTGGATAGTCAACCTATCATATTAATGAACAAAAACAAGTCAAAAAACTATTAACACTCTGAATCTATTTATGTCCATCAAACAAAGGAATCATTCATCTTTGTTTGCAATTCATTCTAAGGTAATGCATTGAAAGTCGAAAATAAATAGAGTTTCCAATCACCTCATGCTAATTAGGGTTCTCTTTTTGTTGCTAGGATTATTTTTCTTGCAGCGACAATGAAATGATTTTATTTGTCATCCGTCACATCTATATTCATTGGGAAAACAACGCCCAACAACCATTTATAAGATGAATTGCATCAAACCAAACAATTAATGCAGTCCTTGTTCATTAATTGCTTTTCTTATTGATGTTGAATGGTTGAATTCCAAAAGAAAGAGTACCTCCCATCTTTTTTGTTTATCAAGGCAACTATTTTAGTTCCAAGCAAAATTTTAGATACAGTGATCATGAAATAAACATTTGTGCATAGACAACCTTCCATATTAATAAACATAAACAAGTCTAAAAAATATTAATAATATGAATCCATTTACATCCATCAACCAAATGAATGATTCATCTTTGTTTGAAATTCATTCTCAGGTAATGTGTTGAAATTCTAAAATAATTAGAGTTTCCAATCACCTCATGCTAATTAGGGTTTTATTTTTGTTGCTAGGACTATTTTTCATGCAATGACCATGAAATGATCTTATGTGTCATTCGTAACAATTATATTCATTGTGAAAACAATGCCCATCAACCATTTATAAGATGAATTCATTCAAACCCAACAACTAATGCAGTCCTTGATCTTGAATTGCACTTCTTATTGATGTTGATTGGTTGAATTCCAAAAGAAAGAGTACCTCCCATCTTTTTTGTTTATCAAGGCTCCTCTTTTAGTTCCAAACACAATTTTTGATACAGCAATCATGAAAAAAACTTTTGTGGATAGTCAACCAACCATATTAATCAACATAAACAAGTTTAAAAATTATTAACACTCTGAATCTATTTACATCCATCAAACAAAGGATTCATTTATCTTTGTTTGCAATTCATTCTAAGGTAATGTGTTGAAATTCCAAAATAATTAGAGTTTCCAATCACCTCATGCTAATTAGGGTTCTCTTTTTGTTGCTAGGACTATTTTTCAAGCAACGACCATGAAATGATCTTATGTGTCATTCGTAACAACTATATTCATTGTGAAAACAATGCCAACAACCATTTATATGATGAATTCATTCAAACCAAACAATTAATGCAGTCCTTGATCTTGAATTGCTTTTCTTATTGATGTTGATTGGTTGAATTCCAAAAGAAAGAGTACCTCCCATCTTTTTTGTTTATCAAGGCAACTCTTTTAGTTCCAAGCACTATTTTTGTTACAGTAATCATGAAATAAACATTTGTGCATAGACAACCTAGCATATTAATAAACATAAACAAGTCTAAAAAATGTTAACAATATGAATCTATTTCCACCCATCAACCAAAGGAATCATTCATCTTTGTTTGCAATTCATTCTCAGGTAATGTGTTGAAATTCCAAAATAATTAGAGTTTCCAATCACCTCATGCTAATTAGGGTTCTCATTTTGTTGCTAGGACAATTTTTCATGCAACGACCATGAAATGATCTTATATGTCGATCGTAACGACTATATTCATTGTGAAAAAAATGCCCATCAACCATTGATAAGATGAATTCATTCAAACCCAACAAAAAACGAAGTCCTTGATCTTGAATTGCATTTCTTCTTCATGTTGATTGGTTGAATTCCTAAAGAAAGAGTACCTCCCATCTTTTTTGTTTATCAAGGCTCCTCTTTTAGTTCTAAACACAATTTCTGATACAGTAATCAAGAAATAAACATTTGTGGATAGTCAACCAAGCATATTAATCAACATAAACAAGTCTAAAAACTGTTAACACTCTGAATCTATTTACATCCATCAAACAGAGGATTCATTCATCTTTGTTTGCAATTCATTCTAAGGTAATGTGTTGAAATTCCAAAATAATTAGAGTTTCCAATCACCTCATGCTAATTAGGGTTTTATTTTTGTTGCTAGGACTATTTTTCATGCAATGACCATGAAATGATCTTATGTGTCATTCGTAACAATTATATTCATTGTGAAAACAATGCCCATCAACCATTTATAAGATGAATTCATTCAAACCCAACAAAAAATGAAGTCCTTGATCTTGAATTGCATTTCTTCTTCATGTTGATTGGTTGAATTCCTAAAGAAAGAGTACCTCCCATATTTTTTGTTTATCAAGGCTCCTCTTTTAGTTCCAAACACAATTTTTGATACAACAATCATGAAAAAAACATTTGTGGATAGTCAACCAAGCATATTAATCAACATAAACAAGTCTAAAAAATATTAACACTCTGAATCTATTTACATCCATCAAACAAAGGATTCATTCATCTTTGTTTGCAATTCATTCTAAGGTAATGTGTTGAAATTCCAAAATAATTAGAGTTTCCAATGACCTCATGCTAATTAGGGTTCTCATTTTGTTGCTAGGACAATTTACATGCAACGACCATGAAATGATCTTATGTGTCGATCGTAACGACTATATTCATTGTGAGAAAAATGCCCATCAACCATTTATAAGATGAATTCATTCAAACCCAACAAAGAATGCAGTCCTTGATCTTGAATTGCATTTCTTATTGATGTTGATTGGTTGAATTCCTAAAGAAAGAGTACCTGCCATCTTTTTTGTTTATCAAGGCTCCTCTTTTAGTTCTAAACACAATTTCTGATACAGCAATCAAGAAATAAACATTTGTGGATAGTCAACCAAGTATATTAATCAACATAAACAAGTCTAAAAACTATTAACACTCTGAATCTCTTTACATCCATCAAACAAAGGATTCATTCATCTTTGTTTGCAATTCATTCTCAGGTAATGTGTTGAAATTCCAAAATAATTAGAGTTTCCAATCACCTCTTGCTAATTAGGGTTTTATTTTTGTTGCTAGGACTATTTTTCATGCAATGACCATGAAATGATCTTATGTGTCATTCGTAACAATTATATTCATTGTGAAAACAATGCCCATCAACCATTTATAAGATGAATTCATTCAAACCCAACAAAGAATGCAGTCCTTGATCTTGAATTGCATATCTTATTGATGTTGATTGGTTGAATTCCAAAAGAAAGAGTACCTCCCATCTTTTTTCTTTATCAAGGCTCCTCTTTTAGTTCCAAACACAATTTTTGATACAGCAATCATGAACAAAACATTTGTGGATAGTCAACCAAGCATATTAATCAACATAAACAAGTCTAAAAACTATTAACACTCTGAATCTATTTACATCCATCAAACAAAGGATTCATTCATCTTTGTTTGCAATTCATTCTAAGGTAATGTGTTGAAATTCCAAAATAATTAGAGTTTCCAATGACCTCATGCTAAGTAGGGTTCTCATTTTGTTGCTAGGACAATTTACATGCAACGACCATGAAATGATCTTATGTGTCGATCGTAACGACTATATTCATTGTGAAAAAAATGCCCATCAACCATTTATAAGATGAATTCATTCAAACCCAACAAAAAATGGAGTCCTTGATCTTGAATTGCATTTCTTCTTCATGTTGATTGGTTGAATTCCTAAAGAAAGAGTACCTGCCATCTTTTTTGTTTATCAAGGCTCCTCTTTTAGTTCTAAACACAATTTCTGATACAGCAATCAAGAAATAAACATTTGTGGATAGTCAACCAAGCATATTAATCAACATAAACAAGTCTAAAAACTATTAACACTCTGAATCTATTTACATCCATCAAAGAAAGGATTCATTCATCTTTGTTTGCAATTAATTCTCAGGTAATGTGTTGAAGTTCCAAAATAATTAGAGTTTCCAATCACCTCTTGCTAATTAGGGTTTTATTTTTGTTGCTAGGACTATTTTTCATGCAATGACCATGAAATGATCTTATGTGTCATTCGTAACAATTATATTCATTGTGAAAACAATGCCCATCAACCATTTATAAGATGAATTCATTCAAACCCAACAAATAATGGAGTCCTTGATCTTGAATTGCATTTCTTATTGATGTTGATTGGTTGAATTCCAAAAGAAAGAGTACCTCCCATCTTTTTTGTTTATCAAGGCTCCTCTTTTAGTTCCAAACACAATTTTTGATACAGCAATCATGAAAAAAACATTTGTGGATAGTCAACCAAGCATATTAATCAACATAAACAAGTCTAAAAACTATTAACACCCTGAATCTATTTACATCCATCAAACAAAGGATTCATTCATCTTTGTTTGCAATTCATTCTAAGGTAATGTATTCATTGTGAAAACAATGCCCAACAACAATTTATATGATGAATTGATTCAAACCAAACAATTAATGCAGTCCTTGATCTTGAATTGCTTTTCTTATTGATGTTGTTAGGTTGAATTCCAAAAGAAACAGTACCTCCCATCTTTTTTGTTTATCAAGGCGACACTTTTAGTTCCAAGCACATGTTTTTGATACAGTGATCATGAAAAAAACATTTGTGCATAGACAATCTAGCATATTAATAAACAGAAACAAGTCTAAAAAATATTAACAATATGAATCTACTTACATCCATCAACCAAAGGAATCATTCATCCTTGTTTGCAATTCATTCTAAGGTAATGTGTTGAAATTCCAAAATAATGAGAGTTTCCAATCACCTCATGGTAATTAGGGTTCTCTTTTTGTTGCTAGGACTATTTTTCAATCAACAACCATGAAATGATCTTATGTGTCATTCGTAACAACTATATTCATTGTGAAAACAATGCCCAACGACCATTTATATGATGAATTCATTCAAGCCAAACAATTAATGCAGTCCTTGATCTTGAATTGCTTTTCTTATTGATGTTGATTGGTTGAATTCCAAAAGAAACAGTACCTCCCATCTTTTTTGTTTAGCAAGGCTACACTTTTAGTTCCAAGCACATTTTTTGATACAGTAATCATGAAATAAACATTTGTGCATAGACAACCTAGCATATAAATAAACATAAACAGGTCTAAAAAACATTAACAATATGAATCTACTTACATCGATCAACCAAAGGAATCATTCATCTTTGTTTGCAATTCATTCTAACGTAATGTGTTGAAATTCCAAAATAATTAGAGCTTCCAATCACCTCATGGTAATTAGGGTTCTCTTTTTGTTGCTAGGACTATTTTTCAATCAACGACCATGAAATGATCTTATGTGTCATTCGTAACAACTATATTCATTGTGAAAATAATGCCAAACAACCATTTATATGATGAATTCATTCAAACCAATGCAGTCCTTGATCTTGGATTGCTTTTCTTATTGATGTTGATTGGTTGAATTTCAAAAGAAACAGTACCTCCCATCTTTTTTGTTTATCAAGGCTACACTTTTAGTTCCAAGCACATGTTTTTGATACAGTGATCATGAAATAAACATTTGTGCATAGACAATCTAGCATATTAATAAACATAAACAAGTCTAAAAAATATTAACAATATGAATCTATGTACATCCATCAACCAAAGGAATCATTCATCTTTGTTTGCAATTCATTCTAAGGTAATGTGTTGAAATTCCAAAATAATTAGAGTTTCCAATCACCTCATGGTAATTAGGGTTCTCTTTTTGTTGCTAGGACTATTTTTCAATCAACACCCATGAAATGATCTTATGTGTCATTCGTAACAACTATATTCATTGTGAAAACAATGCCCAACGACCATTTATATGATGAATTCATTCAAGCCAAACAATTAATGCAATCCGTGATCTTGAATTGCTTTTCTTATTGATGTTGATTGGTTGAATTCCAAAAGAAACAGTACCTCCCATCTTTTTTGTTTAGCAAGGCTACACTTTTAGTTCCAAGCACATTATTTGATACAGTAATCATGAAATAAACATTTGTGCATAGACAACCTAGCATATAAATAAACATAAACAGGTCTAAAAAATATTAACAATATGAATCTACTTACATCCATCAACCAAAGGAATCATTCATCTTTGTATGCAATTCATTCTAACGTAATGTGTTGAAATTCCAAAATAATTAGAGCTTCCAATCACCTCATGGTAATTAGGGTTCTCTTTTTGTTGCTAGGACTATTTTTCAATCAACGACCATGAAATGATCTTATGTGTCATTCGTAACAACTATATTCATTGTGAAAACAATGCCCAACAACCATTTATATGATGAATTCATTCAAACCAAACAATTAATGCAGTTCTTGATCTTGAATTGCTTTTCTTATTGATGTTGATTGGTTGAATTCCAAAAGAAACAGTACCTCCCATCTTTTTTATTTATCAAGGCTACACTTTTAGTTCCAAGCACATTTTTTTGATACAGTGATCATGAAATAAATGTTTGTGCATAGACGACCTAGCATATTAATAAACATAATCAAGTCTAAAAAATATTAACAATATGAATCTATGTACATCCATCAACCAAAGGAATCATTCATCTTTGTTTGCAATTCATTCTAAAGTAATGTGTTGAAATTCCAAAATAATTAGAGTTTCCAATCACCTCATGGTAATTAGGGTTCTCTTTTTGTTGCTACGACTATTTTTCAATCAACGGCCATGAAATGATCTTACGTGTCATTCGTAACTACTATATTCATTGTGAAAACAATGCCTAACAACCATTTATATGATGAATTCATTCAAACCAAACAATTAATGCAGTCCTTGATCTTGAATTGCTTTTCTTATTGATGTTGATTGGTTGAATTCCAAATGAAACAGTACCTCCCATCTTTTTTGTTTATCAAGGCTACACTTTTAGTTCCAAGCACATTTTTTTGATACAGTGATCATGAAATAAATGTTTGTGCATAGACGACCTAGCATATTAATAAACATAAATAAGTCTAAAAAATATTAACAATATGAATCTATGTACATCCATCAACCAAAGGAATCATTCATCTTTGTTTGCAATTCATTCTAAAGTAATGTGTTGAAATTCCAAAATAATTAGTGTTTCCAATCACCTCATGGTAATTAGGGTTCTCTTTTTGTTGCTAGGACTATTTTTCAATCAACGGCCATGAAATGATCTTACGTGTCATTCGTAACTACTATATTCATTGTGAAAACAATGCCTAACAACCATTTATATGATGAATTCATTCAAACCAAACAATTAATGCAGTCCTTGATCTTGAATTGCTTTTCTTATTGATGTTGATTGGCTGAATTCCAAATGAAACAGTACCTCCCATCTTTTTTGTTTATCAAGGCTACACTTTTAGTTCCAAGCACATTTTTTTGATACAGTGATCATGAAATAAACATTTGTGCATAGGCAACCTAGCATATTAATAAACATAAACAAGTCTAAAAAATATTAACAATATGAATCTATGTACATCCATCAACCAAAGGAATCATTCATCTTTGTTTGCAATTCATTCTAAGGTAATATGTTAAAATTCCAAAATAATTAGTGTTTCCAATGACCTCATGGTAATTAGGGTTCTCTTTTTGCTGCTAGGACTATTTTTCAATCAACAACCATGAAATGATCTTATGTGTCATTCGTAACTACTATATTCATTGTGAAAACAATGTCCAACAACCATTTATATGATGAATTCATTCAATCCAAACAATTAAAGCAGTCCTTGATCTTGAATTGCTTTTCTTATTGACGTTGATTGGTTGAATTCCAAAAGAAAGAGTACCTCCCATCTTTTTTGTTTTGCAAGGCTACACTTTTACTTCCAAGCACATTTTTGGATACAGTAATCATGAAATAAACATTTGTGCATAGACAACCTAGCATATAAATAAACATAAACAGGTCTAAAAACTATTAACACTCTGAATCTATTTACATCCATCAAACAAAGGAATCATTCGTCTTTGTTTGCAATTCATTCTAAGGTAATGTGTTGAAATTCCAAAATAATTAGAGTTTCCAATCACCTCATGGTAATTAGGGCTCTCTTTTTGTTGCTAGGACTATTTTTCAATCAAGGACCATGAAATGATCTTATGTGTGAATCGTAACTACTATATTCATTGTGAAAACAATGCCCAACAACCATTTATATGATGAATTCATTCAAACCAAACAATTAATGCAGTCCTTGATCTTGAATTGCTTTTCTTATTGATATTGATTGGTTGAATTCCAAAAGAAACAGTACCTCCCATCTTTTTTGTTTTGCAAGGCTACACTTTTACTTCCAAGCACATTTTTTGATACAGTAATCATGAAATAAACATTTGTGCATAGACAACCTAGCATATAAATAAACATAAACAGGTCTACAAACTATTAACAATCTGAATCTATTTACATCCATCAAATAAAGGAATCATTCATCTTTGTTTGTAATTTATTATAAGGTAATGTGTTGAAATTCCAAAATAATTAGAATTTCCAACCACCTCATGCTAATTAGGGTTCTCTTTTTGTTGCTAGGACTATTTTTCAATCAACAACCATGAAATGATCTTATGTGTCGTTCGTAACAACTATATTGATTGTGAAAACAATGCCCAACAACCATTTACATGATGAATTCATTCAAACCAAACAATTAATGCAGTCCTTGATCTTGAATTGCTTTTCTTATTGATGTTGATTGGTTGAATTCCAAAAGAAACAGTACCTCCCATCTTTTTTGTTTATCAAGGCTACACTTTCATTTCCAAGCACATTTTTTGATACAGTAATCATGAAATAAACATTTGTGCATAGACAACCTAGCATATAAATAAACATAAACAGGTCGAAAAAATATTAACAATAGGAGTCTACTTACATCCATCAACCAAAGGAATCATTCATCTTTGTTTGCAATTCATTCTAAGGTAATGTGTTGAAATTCCAAAATAATTAGAGCTTCCAATCACCTCATGGTAATTAGGGTTCTCTTTTTGTTGCTAGGACTATTTTTCAATCAACGACCATGAAATGATCTTATGTGTCATTCGTAACAACTATATTCATTGTGAAAACAAAGCCCAACAACCATTTATATGATGAATTCATTCAAACCAAACAATTAATGCAATCCTTGATCTTGAATTGCTTTTCTTATTGATGTTGATTTGTTGAATTCCAAAGGAAACAGTACCTCGCATCTTTTTTGTTTATCAAGGCTACACTTTTAGTTCCATGCACATGTTTTTGATACAGTGATCATGAAATAAACATTTGTGCATAGACAATCTAGCATATTAATAAACATAAACAAGTCTAAAAAATATTAACAATATGAATCTATGTACATCCATCAACCAAAGGAATCATTCATCTTTGTTTGCAATTCATTCTAAGGTAATGTGTTGAAATTCCAAAATAATTAGAGTTTCCAATCACCTCATGGTAATTAGGGTTCTCTTTTTGTTGCTAGGACTATTTTTCAATCAACAACCATGAAATGATCTTATGTGTCATTCGTAAAAACTATATTCATTGTGAAAACAATGCCCAATGACCATTTATATGATGAATTCATTCAACCCAAACAATTAATGCAGTCCTTGATCTTGAATTGCTTTTCTGATTGATGTTGATTGGTTGAATTCCAAAAGAAACAGTACCTCCCATCTTTTTTGTTTAGCAAGGCAACACTTTTAGTTCCAAGCACATTTTTTGATACAGTAATCATGATATAAACATTTGGGCATAGACAACCTAGCATATAAATAAACATAAACAGGTCTAAAAAATATTAACAATATGAATCTACTTACATCCATCAACCAAAGGAATCATTCATCTTTGTTTGCAATTCATTCTAACGTAATGTGGTGAAATTCCAAAATAATTAGAGCTTCCAATCACCTCATGGTAATTAGGGTTCTCTTTTTGTTGCTAGGACTATTTTTCAATCAACAACCATGAAATGATCTTATGTGTCATTCGTAACTACTATATGCATTGTGAAAACAATGCCCAACAACCATTTATATGATGAATTCATTCAACCCAAACAATTAATGCCGTCCTTGATCTTGAATTGCTTTTCTTATTGAGGTTGATTGGTTGAATTCCAAATGAAACAGTACCTCCCATCTTTTTTGTTTATCAAGGCTACACTTTTAGTTCCAAGAACATTTTTTGATACAGTGATCATGAAATAAACATTTGTGCATAGTCAACCTAGCATATTAATAAACATAAACAAGTCTTAAAAATATTAACAATATGAATCTACTTACATCCATCAACCAAATGAATCATTCATCTTTGTTTGCAATTCATTCTAAGGTAATGTGTTGAAATTCCAAAATAATTAGAGTTTTCAATCACCTCATGGTAATTAGAATTCTCTTTTTATTGCTAGGACTATTTTTCAATCAACAACCATGAAATGATCTTATGTGTCATTCGTAACAACTATATTCATTGTGAAAACAATGCCCAACAACCATTTATATGATGAATTCATTCAAGCCAAACAATTAATGTAGTCCTTGATCTTGAATTGCTTTTCTTATTGATGTTGATTGGTTGAATTCCAAAAGAAACAGTACTTCCCATCTTTTTTGTTTTGCAAGGCTACACTTTTACTTCCAAGCACATTTTTTGATACAGTAATCATGAAATAAACATTTGTGCATAGACAACCTAGTATATAAATAAACATAAACAGGTCTACAAACTATTAACAGTCTGAATCTATTTACATCCATCAAACAAAGGAATCATTCGTCTTTGTTTGTAATTTATTCTAAGGTAATGTGTTGAAATTCCAAAATAATTAGAATTTCCAACCATCTCATGCTAATTAGGGTTCTCTTTTTGTTGCTAGGACTATTTTTCAATCAATAACCATGAAATGATCTTATGTGTCGTTCGTAACAACTATATTCATTGTGAAAACAATGCCCAACAACCATTTATATGATGAATTCATTCAAACCAAACAATTAATGCAGTCCTTGATCTTGAATTGCTTTTCTTATTGATGTTGATTGGTTGAATTCCAAAAGAAACAGTACCTCGCATCTTTTTTGTTTATCAAGGCTACACTTTTAGTTCCATGCACATTTTTTTGATACAGTGATCATGAAATAAACATTTGTGCATAGACAACCTAGCATATTAATAAACATAAACAAGTCTAAAAAATATTAACAATATGAATCTATGTACATCCATCAACCAAAGGAATCATTCATCTTTGTTTGCAATTCATTCTAAGGTAATATGTTGAAATTCCAAAATAATTAGTGTTTCCAATCACCTCATGGTAATTAGGGTTCTCTTTTTGTTGCTAGGACTATTTTTCAATCAACGACCATGAAATGATCTTATGTGTCATTCGTAACTACTATATGCATTGTGAAAACAACGCCCAACAACCATTTATATGATGAATTCATTCAAGCCAAACAATTAATGCAGTCCTTGATCTTGAATTGCTTTTCTTATTGATGTTGATTGGTTGAATTCCAAAAGAAACAGTACCTCCCATCTTTTTTGTTTATCAAGTCTACACTTTTAGTTCCATGCACATTTTTTTGATACAGTGATCATGAAATAAACATTTGTGCATAGACAATCTAGCATATTAATAAACATAAACAAGTCTAAAAAATATTAACAATATGAATCTATGTACATCCATCAACCAAAGGAATCAATCATCTTTGTTTGCAATTCATTCTAAGGTAATGTGTTGAAATTCCAAAATAATTAGAGTTTCCAATCACCTCATGGTAATTAGGGTTATCTTTTTGTTGCTAGGACTATTTTTCAATCAACAACCATGAAATGATCTTATGTGTCATTCGTAACAACTATATTCATTGTGAAAACAATGCCCAACAACCATTTATATGATGAATTCATTCAAGCCAAACAATTAATGCAGTCCTTGATCTTGAATTGCTTTTCTTATTGATGTTGATTGGTTGAATTCCAAAACAAATAGTACCTCACATCTTTTTTGTTTATCAAGGCTACACTTTTAGTTCCATGCACATTTTTTTGATACAGTGATCATGAAATAAACATTTGTGCATAGACAACCTAGCATATTAATAAACATAAACAAGTCTAAAAAATATTAACAATATGAATCTATTTACATCCATCAACCAAAGGAATCATTCATCTTTGTTACCAATTCATTCTAAGGTAATGTGTTGAAATTCCAAAATAATTAGTGTTTCCAATCACCTCATGGTAATTAGGGTTCTCTTTTTGTTGCTAGGACTATTTTTCAATCAACGACCATGAAATGATCTTATGTGTCATTCGTAACTACTATATTCATTTGTGAAAACAATGCCCAACAACCATTTATAACATGAATTCATTCAAACCAAACAATTAATGCAGTCCTTGATCTTGAATTGCTTTTCTTATTGATGTTGATTGGTTGAATTCCAAAAAAAACAGTACCTCCCATCTTTTTTGTTTAGCAAGGCTACACTTTTAGTTCCAAGCACATCTTTTGATACAGTAATCATGAAATAAACATTTGTGCATACACAACCTAGCATATAAATAAACATAAACAGGTCTAAAAAAAATATTAACAATATATGAATATTTACATCCATCGACCAAAGGAATCATTCATCTTTGTTTGCAATTCATTCTAATGTAATGTGTTGAAATTCCAAAAAATAATTAGAGTTTCCAATCACCTCATGGTAATTAGGGTTTCTCTTTTTGTTGCTAGGACTATTTTTCAATCAACGACCATGAAATGATCTTATGTGTCATTCGTAACAACTATATTCATTGTGAAAACAATGCCCAACAACCATTTATATGATGAATTCATTCATTCCAAACAATTAATGCAGTCCTTGATCTTGAATTGCTTTTCTTATTGATGTTGATTGGTTGAATTCCAAAAGAAATAGTAGTACCTCCCATCTTTTTTGTTTATCAAGGCTACACTTTTAGTTCCAAGCACATTTTTTTTGATACAGTGATCATGAAATAAACATTTGTGCATAGACAACCTAGCATATTAATAAACATAAACAAGTCTAAAAAATATTAACAATATGAAATCTATGTACATCCATCAACCAAAGGAATCATTCATCTTTGTTTGCAATTCATTCTAAGGTAATGTGTTGAAATTCCAAAATAATTAGAGTTTCCAATCACCTCATGGTAATTAGGGTTTCTCTTTTTGTTGCTAGGACTATTTTTCAATCAACAACCATGAAATGATCTTATGTGTCATTCGTAACAACTATATTCATTGTGAAAAACAATGCCCAACAACCATTTATATGATGATGAATTCATTCAAGCCAAACAATTAATGCAGTCCTTGATCTTGAATTGCTTTTCTTATTGATGTTGATTGGTTGAATTCCAAAAAAAAATAGTACCTCCCATCTTTTTTTTTGTTTATCAAGGCTACACTTTTAGTTCCAAGCACATTTTTTTGATACAGTGATCATGAAATAAACATTTGTGCATAGACAACCTAGCATATTAATAAACATAAACAAGTCTAAAAAATATTAACAATATGAATCTATTTACATCCATCAACCAAAGGAATCATTCATCTTTGTTTGCAATTCATTCTAAGGTAATGTGTTGAAAATTCAAAAAATAATTAGTGTTTCCAATCACCTCATGGTAATTAGGGTTCTCTTTTTGTTGCTAGGACTATTTTTCAATCAACGACCATGAAATGATCTTATGTGTCATTCGTAACTACTATATTCATTGTGAAAACAATGCCCAACAACCATTTATATGATGAATTCATTCAAACCAAACAATTAATGCAGTCCTTGATCTTGAATTGCTTTTCTTATTGATGTTGATTGGTTGAATTCCAAAAGAAACAGTACCTCCCATCTTTTTTGTTTAGCAAGGCTACACTTTTAGTTCCAAGCACATTTTTTGATACAGTAATCATGAAATAAACATTTGTGCATACACAACCTAGCATATAAATAAACATAAACAGGTCTAAAAAATATTAACAATATGAATCATACTTACATCCATCAACCAAAGGAATCATTCATCTTTGTTTGCAATTCATTCTAAGGTAATGTGTTGAAATTCCAAAATAATTAGAGTTTCCAATCACCTCATGGTAATTAGGGTTCTCTTTTTGTTGCTAGGACTATTTTTCAATCAACGACCATGAAATGATCTTATGTGTCATTCGTAACAACTATATTCATTGTGAAAACAATGCCCAACAACCATTTATATGATGAATTCATTCAAACCAAACAATTAATGCAGTCCTTGATCTTGAATTGCTTTTCTTATTGATGTTGATTGGTTGAATTCCAAAAGAAACAGTACCTCCCATCTTTTTTGTTTATCAAGGCTACACTTTTAGTTCCAAGCACATTTTTTGATACAGTGATCATGAAATAAACATTTGTGCATAGACAACCTAGCATATTAATAAACATAAACAAGTCTAAAAAATATTAACAATATGAATCTATGTACATCCATCAACCAAAGGAATCATTCATCTTTGTTTGCAATTCATTCTAAGGTAATGTGTTGAAATTCCAAAATAATTAGAGTTTCCAATCACCTCATGGTAATTAGGGTTCTCTTTTTGTTGCTAGGACTATTTTTCAATCAACGACCATGAAATGATCTTATGTGTCATTCGTAACAACTATATTCATTGTGAAAACAATGCCCAACAACCATTTATATGATGAATTCATTCAAGCCAAACAATTAATGCAGTCCTTGATCTTGAATTGCTTTTCTTATTGATGTTGATGATTGGTTGAATTCCAAAAGAAATAGTACCTCCCATCTTTTTTTTTGTTTAGCAAGGCTACACTTTTAGTTCCAAGCACATTTTTTTGATACAGTGATCATGAAATAAACATTTGTGCATAGACAACCTAGCATATAAATAAACATAAACAGGTCAAAAAAATATTAACAATATGAATCTACTTACATCCATCAACCAAAGGAATCATTCATCTTTGTTTGCAATTCATTCTAAGGTAATGTGTTGAAATTCCAAAATAATTAGAGTTTCCAATCACCTCATGGTAATTAGGGTTCTCTTTTTGTTGCTAGGACTATTTTTCAATCAACGACCATGAAATGATCTTATGTGTCATTCGTAACTACTATATTCATTGTGAAAACAATGCCCAACAACCATTTTATATGATGAATTCATTCAAACCAAACAATTAATGCAGTCCTTGATCTTGAATTGCTTTTCTTATTGATGTTGATTGGTTGAATTCCAAAAGAAAACAGTACCTCCCATCTTTTTTGTTTATCAAGGCTACACTTTTAGTTCCAAGCACATTTTTTGATACAGTGATGAAATAAACATTTGTGCATAGTCAACCTAGCATATTAATAAACATAAACAAGTCTAAAAAATATTAACAATATGAATCTACTTACATCCATCAACCAAAGGAATCATTCATCTTTGTTTGCAATTCATTCTAAGGTAATGTGTTGAAATTCCAAAATAATTAGAGTTTCCAATCACCTCATGGTAATTAGGGTTCTCTTTTTTTTGTTGCTAGGACTATTTTTCAATCAACGACCATGAAATGATCTTATGTGTCATTCGTAACAACTATATTCATTGTGAAAACAATGCCCAACAACCATTTATATGATGAATTCATTCAAACCAAAAAACAATTAATGCAGTCCTTGATCTTGAATTGCTTTTCTTATTGATGTTGATTGGTTGAATTCCAAAAGAAAAACAGTACCTCCCATCTTTTTTGTTTTATCAAGGCTACACTTTTAGTTCCAAGCACATTTTTTTTGATACAGTAATCATGAAATAAACATTTGTGCATAGACAACCTAGCATATTAATAAACATAAACAGGTCTAAAAAATATTAACAATATGAATCTACTTACATCCATCAACCAAAGGAATCATTCATCTTTGTTTGCAATTCATTCTAAGGTAATGTGTTGAAATTCCAAAATAATTAGAGTTTCCAATCACCTCATGGTAATTAGGGTTCTCTTTTTGTTGCTAGGACTATTTTTCAATCAACGACCATGAAATGATCTTATGTGTCATTCGTAACAACTATATTCATTGTGAAAACAATGCCCAACAACCATTTATATGATGAATTCATTCAAGCCAAACAATTAATGCAGTCCTTGATCTTGAATTGCTTTTCTTATTGATGTTGATTGGTTGAATTCCAAAAGAAACAGTACCTCCCATCTTTTTTGTTTATCAAGGCTACACTTTTAGTTCCAAGCACATTTTTTTGATACAGTGATCATGAAATAAACATTTGTGCATAGACAACCTAGCATATAAATAAACATAAACAGGTCTAAAAAATATTAACAATATGAATCTACTTACATCCATCAACCAAAGGAATCATTCATCTTTGTTTGCAATTCATTCTAAGGTAATGTGTTGAAATTCCAAAATAATTAGAGTTTCCAATCACCTCATGGTAATTAGGGTTCTCTTTTTGTTGCTAGGACTATTTTTCAATCAACGACCATGAAATGATCTTATGTGTCATTCGTAACAACTATATTCATTGTGAAAACAATGCCCAACAACCATTTATATGATGAATTCATTCAAACCAAACAATTAATGCAGTCCTTGATCTTGAATTGCTTTTCTTATTGATGTTGATTGGTTGAATTCCAAAAGAAACAGTACCTCCCATCTTTTTTTGTTTATCAAGGCTACACTTTTAGTTCCAAGCACATTTTTTTGATACAGTGATCATGAAATAAACATTTGTGCATAGACAACCTAGCATATTAATAAACATAAACAAGTCTAAAAAAAATAAACAATATGAATCTACTTACATCCATCAACCAAAGGAATCATTCATCTTTGTTTGCAATTCATTCTAAGGTAATGTGTTGAAATTCCAAAATAATTAGAGTTTCCAATCACCTCATGGTAATTAGGGTTCTCTTTTTGTTGCTAGGACTATTTTTCAATCAACGACCATGAAATGATCTTATGTGTCATTCGTAACAACTATATTCATTGTGAAAACAATGCCCCAACAACCATTTATATGATGAATTCATTCAAGCCAAACAATTAATGCAGTCCTTGATCTTGAATTGCTTTTCTTATTGCTGTTGATTGGTTGAATTCCAAAAGAAACAGTACCTCCCATCTTTTTTTTTTTTATCAAGGCTACACTTTTAGTTCCAAGCACATTTTTTTGATACAGTGATCATGAAATAAACATTTGTGCATAGACAACCTAGCATATTAATAAACATAAACAAGTCTAAAAAATATTAACAATATGAATCTACTTACATCCATCAACCAAAGGAATCATTCATCTTTGTTTGCAATTCATTCTAAGGTAATGTGTTGAAATTCCAAAATAATTAGAGTTTCCAATCACCTCATGGTAATTAGGGTTCTCTTTTTGTTGCTAGGACTATTTTTCAATCAACGACCATGAAATGATCTTATGTGTCATTCGTAACAACTATATTCATTGTGAAAACAATGCCCAACAACCATTTATATGATGAATTCATTCAAACCAAACAATTAATGCAGTCCTTGATCTTGAATTGCTTTTCTTATTGATGTTGATTGGTTGAATTCCAAAAGAAACAGTACCTCCCATCTTTTTTTTTTTATCAAGGCTACACTTTTAGTTCCAAGCACATTTTTTTGATACAGTGATCATGAAATAAACATTTGTGCATAGACAACCTAGCATATTAATAAACATAAACAAGTCTAAAAAATATTAACAATATGAATCTATTTACATCCATCAACCAAAGGAATCATTCATCTTTGTTTGCAATTCATTCTAAGGTAATGTGTTGAAATTCCAAAATAATTAGAGTTTCCAATCACCTCATGGTAATTAGGGTTCTCTTTTTGTTGCTAGGACTATTTTTCAATCAACGACCATGAAATGATCTTATGTGTCATTCGTAACTACTATATTCATTGTGAAAACAATGCCCAACAACCATTTACATGATGCATTCATTCAAGCCAAACAATTAATGCAGTCCTTGATCTTGAATTGCTTTTCTTATTGATGTTGATTGGTTGAATTTCAAAAGAAACAGTACCTCCCATCTTTTTTGTTTATCAAGGCTACACTTTTAGTTCCAAGCACATTTTTTTGATACAGTGATCATGAAATAAACATTTGTGCATAGACAACCTAGCATATTAATAAACATAAACAAGTCTAAAAAATATTAACAATATGAATCTACTTACATCCATCAACCAAAGGAATCATTCATCTTTTTGTTTGCAATTCATTCTAAGGTAATGTGTTGAAATTCAAAAATAATTAGAGTTTCCAATCACCTCATGGTAATTTAGGGTTCTCTTTTTTGTTGCTAGGACTATTTTTTCAATCAACGACCATGAAATGATCTTATGTGTCATTCGTAACAACTATATTCATTGTGAAAACAATGCCCAACAACCATTTATATGATGAATTCATTCAAACCAAACAATTAATGCAGTCCTTGATCTTGAATTGCTTTTCTTATTGATGTTGATTGGTTGAATTCCAAAAGAAACAGTACCTCCCATCTTTTTTGTTTATCAAGGCTACACTTTTAGTTCCAAGCACATTTTTTTGATACAGTGATCATGAAATAAACACATTTGTGCATAGACAAACCTAGCATATAAATAAACATAAACAGGTCTAAAAAATATTAACAATATGAATCTACTTACATCCATCAACCAAAGGAATCATTCATCTTTGTTTGCAATTCATTCTAAGGTAATGTGTTGAAATTCCAAAATAATTAGAGTTTCCAATCACCTCATGGTAATTAGGGTTCTCTTTTTGTTGCTAGGACTATTTTTCAATCAACGACCATGAAATGATCTTATGTGTCATTCGTAACAACTATATTCATTGTGAAAACAATGCCCAACAACCATTTATATGATGAATTCATTCAAGCCAAACAATTAATGCAGTCCTTGATCTTGAATTGCTTTTCTTATTGATGTTGATTGGTTGAATTCCAAAAGAAACAGTACCTCCCATCTTTTTTGTTTATCAAGGCTACACTTTTAGTTCCAAGCACATTTTTTTGATACAGTGATCATGAAATAAACATTTGTGCATAGACAACCTAGCATATTAATAAACATAAACAAGTCTAAAAAATATTAACAATATGAATCTACTTACATCCATCAACCAAAGGAATCATTCATCTTTGTTTGCAATTCATTCTAAGGTAATGTGTTGAAATTCCAAAATAATTAGAGTTTCCAATCACCTCATGGTAATTAGGGTTCTCTTTTTGTTGCTAGGACTATTTTTCAATCAACGACCATGAAATGATCTTATGTGTCATTCGTAACAACTATATTCATTGTGAAAACAATGCCCAACAACCATTTATATGATGAATTCATTCAAAGCCAAACAATTAATGCAGTCCTTGATCTTGAATTGCTTTTTCTTATTGATGTTGATTGGTTGAATTCCAAAAGAAACAGTACCTCCCATCTTTTTTGTTTATCAAGGCTACACTTTTAGTTCCAAGCACATTTTTTTGATACAGTGATCATGAAATAAACATTTGTGCATAGACAACCTAGCATATATTATAAACATAAACAAGTCTAAAAAATATTAACAATATGAATCTATACTTACATCCATCAACCAAAGGAATCATTCATCTTTGTTTGCAATTCATTCTAAGGTAATGTGTTGAAATTCCAAAATAATTAGAGTTTCCAATCACCTCATGGTAATTAGGGTTCTCTTTTTGTTGCTAGGACTATTTTTCAATCAACGACCATGAAATGATCTTATGTGTCATTCGTAACAACTATATTCATTGTGAAAACAATGCCCAACAACCCATTTATATGATGAATTCATTCAAACCAAACAATTAATGCAGTCCTTGATCTTGAATTGCTTTTCTTATTGATGTTGATTGGTTGAATTTCCAAAAGAAACAGTACCTCCCATCTTTTTTGTTTATCAAGGCTACACTTTTAGTTCCAAGCACATTTTTTTTTGATACAGTGATCATGAAATAAACATTTGTGCATAGACAACCTAGCATATAATAAACATAAACAAGTCTAAAAAAAATATTAACAATATGAATCTACTTACATCCATCAACCAAAGGAATCATTCATCTTTGTTTGCAATTCATTCTCTAGGGTAATGTGTTGAAATTCCAAAATAATTAGAGTTTCCAATCACCTCATGGTAATTAGGGTTCTCTTTTTGTTGCTAGGACTATTTTTCAATCAACGACCATGAAATGATCTTATGTGTCATTCGTAACAACTATATTCATTGTGAAAACAATGCCCAACAACCATTTATATATGATGAATTCATTCAAGCCAAACAATTAATGCAGTCCTTGATCTTGAATTGCTTTTCTTATTGATGTTGATTGGTTGAATTTCCAAAAGAAACAGTACCTCCCATCTTTTTTTGTTTATCAAGGCTACACTTTTAGTTCCAAGCACATTTTTTTGATACAGTGATCATGAAATAAACATTTGTGCATAGACAACCTAGCATATTAAATAAACATAAACAAGTCTAAAAAAATATTAACAATATGAATCTACTTACATCCATCAACCAAAGGAATCATTCATCTTTGTTTGCAATTCATTCTAAGGTAATGTGTTGAAATTCCAAAATAATTAGAGTTTCCAATCACCTCATGGTAATTAGGGTTCTCTTTTTGTTGCTAGGACTATTTTTCAATCAACGACCATGAAATGATCTTATGTGTCATTCGTAACAACCATATTCATTGTGAAAAAACAATGCCCAAAAACCATTTATATGATGAATTCATTCAAACCAAACAATTAATGCAGTCCTTGATCTTGAATTGCTTTTCTTATTGATGTTGATTGGTTGAATTCCAAAAGAAACAGTACCTCCCATCTTTTTTTTTTTATCAAGGCTACACTTTTAGTTCCAAGCACATTTTTTTGATACAGTGATCATGAAATAAACATTTGTGCATAGACAACCTAGCATATAAATAAAAATATAAACAAGTCTAAAAAATATTAACAATATGAATCTACTTACATCCATCAACCAAAGGAATCATTCATCTTTGTTTGCAATTCATTCTAAGGTAATGTGTTGAAATTCCAAAAATAATTAGAGTTTCCAATCACCTAATGGTAATTAGGCTTCTCTTTTTGTTGCTAGGACTATTTTTCAATCAACGACCATGGAATGATCTTATGTGTCATTCGTAACAACCATATTCATTGTGAAAACAATGCCCAACAACCATTTATATGATGAATTCATTCAAACCAAACAATTAATGCAGTCCTTGATCTTGAATTGCTTTTCTTATTGATGTTGATTGGTTGAATTCCAAAAGAAACAGTACCTCCCATCTTTTTTTTTGTTTATCAAGGCTACACTTTTAGTTCCAAGCACATTTTTTTTGATACAGTGATCATGAAATAAACATTTGTGCATAGACAACCTAGCATATTAATAAACATAAACAAGTCTAAAAAAATATTAACAATATGAATCTACTTACATCCATCAACCAAAGGAATCATTCATCTTTGTTTGCAATTCATTCTAAGGTAATGTGTTGAAATTCCAAAATAATTAGAGTTTTCCAATCACCTCATGGTAATTAGGGTTCTCTTTTTGTTGCTAGGACTATTTTTCAATCAACGACCATGAAATGATCTTATGTGTCATTCGTAAACAACTATATTCATTGTGAAAACAATGCCCAACAACCATTTATATGATGAATTCATTCAAACCAAACAATTAATGCAGTCCTTGATCTTGAATTGCTTTTCTTATTGATGTTGATTGGTTGAATTCCAAAAGAAACAGTACCTCCCCCATTTTTTTGTTTATCAAGGCTACACTTTTAGTTCCAAGCACATTTTTTTGATACAGTGATCATGAAATAAACATTTGTGCATAGACAACCTAGCATATTAAATAAACATAAACAAGTCTAAAAAAATATTAACAATATGAATCTACTTACATCCATCAACCAAAGGAATCATTCATCTTTGTTTGCAATTCATTCTAAGGTAATGTGTTGAAATTCCAAAATAATTAGAGTTTCAAATCCCTCATGGTAATTAGGGTTCTCTTTTTGTTGCTAGGACTATTTTTTTTCAATCAACGACCATGAAATGATCTTATGTGTCATTCGTAACAACTATATTCATTGTGAAAACAATGCCCAACAACATTTTTATATGATGAATTCATTCAAGCCAAACAATTAATGCAGTCCTTGATCTTGAATTGCTTTTCTTATTGATGTTGATTGGTTGAATTCCAAAAGAAACAGTACCTCCCATCTTTTTTTTTTATCAAGGCTACACTTTTAGTTCCAAGCACATTTTTTTGATACAGTGATCATGAAATAAACATTTGTGCATAGACAACCTAGCATATTAATAAACATAAAAACAAGTCTAAAAAAAAAAATATTAACAATATGAATCTACTTACATCCATCAACCAAAGGAATCATTCATCTTTGTTTGCAATTCATTCTAAGGTAATGTGTTGAAATTCCAAAATAATTAGAGTTTCCAATCACCTCATGGTAATTAGGGTTCTCTTTTTTTTGTTGCTAGGACTATTTTTCAATCAACGACCATGAAATGATCTTATGTGTCATTCGTAACAACTATATTCATTGTGAAAACAATGCCCAACAACCATTTATATGATGAATTCATTCAAACCAAACAATTAATGCAGTCCTTGATCTTGAATTGCTTTTCTTATTGATGTTGATTGGTTGAATTCCAAAAGAAACAGTACCTCCCTCCCATCTTTTTTGTTTATCAAGGCTACACTTTTAGTTCCAAGCACATTTTTTTTTTGATACAGTGATCATGAAATAAACATTTGTGCATAGACAACCTAGCATATATAAAATAAACATAAACAAGTCTAAAAAAATATTAACAATATGAATCTACTTACATCCATCAACCAAAGGAATCATTCATCTTTGTTTGCAATTCATTCTAAGGTAATGTGTTGAAATTCCAAAATAATTAGAGTTTCCAATCACCTCATGGTAATTAGGGTTCTCTTTTTGTTGCTAGGACTATTTTTCAATCAACGACCATGAAATGATCTTATGTGTCATTCGTAACAACTATATTCATTGTGAAAACAATGCCCAACAACCATTATATATGATGAATTCATTCAAGCCAAACAATTAATGCAGTCCTTGATCTTGAATTGCTTTTCTTATTGATGTTGATTGGTTGAATTCCAAAAGAAACAGTACCTCCCATTTTTTTTTGTTTATCAAGGCTACACTTTTAGTTCCAAGCACATTTTTTTTGATACAGTGATCATGAAATAAACATTTGTGCATAGACAACCTAGCATATATTAATAAACATAAACAAGTCTAAAAAAATATTAACAATATGAATCTACTTACATCCATCAACCAAAGGAATCATTCATCTTTGTTTGCAATTCATTCTAAGGTAATGTGTTGAAATTCCAAAATAATTAGAGTTTCCAATCACCTCATGGTAATTAGGGTTCTCTTTTTGTTGCTAGGACTATTTTTCAATCAACGACCATGAAATGATCTTATGTGTCATTCGTAACAACTATATTCATTGTGAAAACAATGCCCAACAACCATTTATATGATGAATTCATTCAAACCAAACAATTAATGCAGTCCTTGATCTTGAATTGCTTTTCTTATTGATGTTGATTGGTTTGAATTCCAAAAGAAACAGTACCTCCCATCTTTTTTTGTTTATCAAGGCTACACTTTTTAGTTCCAAGCACATTTTTTTGATACAGTGATCATGAAATAAACATTTGTGCATAGACAACCTAGCATATTAATAAACATAAACAAGTCTAAAAAAATATTAACAATATGAATCTACTTACATCCATCAACCAAAGGAATCATTCATCTTTGTTTGCAATTCATTCTAAGGTAATGTGTTGAAATTCCAAAATAATTAGAGTTTCCAATCACCTCATGGTAATTAGGGTTCTCTTTTTGTTGCTAGGACTTTTTTCAATCAACGACCATGAAATGATCTTATGTGTCATTCGTAACAACTATATTCATTTGAAAACAATGCCCAACAACCATTTATATGATGAATTCATTCAAACCAAAAACAATTAATGCAGTCCTTGATCTTGAATTGCTTTTCTTATTGATGTTGATTGGTTGAATTCCAAAAGAAACAGTACCTCCCATCTTTTTTTGTTTATCAAGGCTACACTTTTAGTTCCAAGCACATTTTTTTGATACAGTGATCATGAAATAAACATTTGTGCATAGACAACCTAGCATATTAATAAACATAAACAAGTCTAAAAAAAATATTAACAATATGAATCTACTTACATCCATCAACCAAAGGAATCATTCATCTTTGTTTGCAATTCATTCTAAGGTAAATGTGTTGAAATTCCAAAATAATTAGAGTTTCCAATCACCTCATGGTAATTTAGGGTTCTCTTTTTGTTGCTAGGACTATTTTTCAATCAACGACCATGAAATGATCTTATGTGTCATTCGTAACAACTATATTCATTGTGAAAACAATGCCCAACAACCATTTATATGATGAATGAATTCATTCAAACCAAACAATTAATGCAGTCCTTGATCTTGAATTGCTTTTCTTTATTGATGTTGATTGGTTGAATTCCAAAAGAAACAGTACCTCCCATCTTTTTTTTGTTTATCAAGGCTACACTTTTAGTTCCAAGCACATTTTTTTGATACAGTGATCATGAAATAAACATTTGTGCATAGACAACCTAGCATATTAATAAACATAAACAAGTCTAAAAAAAATAAACAATATGAATCTACTTACATCCATCAACCAAAGGAATCATTCATCTTTGTTTGCAATTCATTCTAAGGTAATGTGTTGAAATTCCAAAATAATTAGAGTTTCCAATCACCTCATGGTAATTAGGGTTCTCTTTTTGTTGCTAGGACTATTTTTCAATCAACAACGACCATGAAATGATCTTATGTGTCATTCGTAACAACCATATTCATTGTGAAAACAATGCCCAAAAACCATTTATATGATGAATTCATTCAAACCAAACAATTAATGCAGTCCTTGATCTTGAATTGCTTTTCTTATTGATGTTGATTGGTTGAATTCCAAAAGAAACAGTACCTCCCATCTTTTTTTTTTTTATCAAAGCTACACTTTTAGTTCCAAGCACATTTTTTTGATACAGTGATCATGAAATAAACATTTGTGCATAGACAACCTAGCATATTAATAAACATAAACAAGTCTAAAAAATATTAACAATATGAATCTATGTACATCCATCAACCAAAGGAATCATTCATCTTTGTTTGCAATTCATTCTAAGGTAATGTGTTGAAATTCCAAAATAATTAGAGTTTCCAATCACCTCATGGTAATTAGGGTTCTCTTTTTGTTGCTAGGACTTTTTTTTTCAATCAACGACCATGAAATGATCTTATGTGTCATTCGTAACAACTATATTCATTGTGAAAACAATGCCCAACAACCATTTATATGATGAATTCATTCAAAACCAAACAATTAATGCAGTCCTTGATCTTGAATTGCTTTTTCTTATTGATGTTGATTGTTGAAATTCCAAAAGAAACAGTAGTACCTCCCATCTTTTTTTGTTTATCAAGGCTACACTTTTAGTTCCAAGCACATTTTTTTGATACAGTAATCATGAAATAAACATTTGTGCATAGACAACCTAGCATATTAATAAACATAAACAAGTCTAAAAAATATTAACAATATGAATCTACTTACATCCATCAACCAAAGGAATCATTCATCTTTGTTTGCAATTCATTCTAAGGTAATGTGTTGAAATTCCAAAATAATTAGAGTTTTCCAATCACCTCATGGTAATTAGGGGTTCTCTTTTTGTTGCTAGGACTATTTTTTCAATCAACGACCATGAAATGATCTTATGTGTCATTCGTAACAACTATATTCATTGTGAAAACAATGCCCAACAACCATTTATATGATGAATTCATTCAAACCAAACAATTAATGCAGTCCTTGATCTTGAATTGCTTTTCTTATTGATGTTGATTGGTTGAATTCCAAAAGAAACAGTACCTCCCATCTTTTTTTGTTTATCAAGGCTACACTTTTAGTTCCAAGCACATTTTTTTGATACAGTGATCATGAAATAAACATTTGTGCATAGACAACCTAGCATATTAATAAACATAAACAAGTCTAAAAAAATATTAACAATATGAATCTATTTACATCCATCAACCAAAGGAATCATTCATCTTTGTTTGCAATTCATTCTAAGGTAATGTGTTGAAATTTCCAAAATAATTAGAGTTTCCAATCACCTCATGGTAATTAGGGTTCTCTTTTTGTTGCTAGGACTATTTTTCAATCAACGACCATGAAATGATCTTATGTGTCATTCGTAACAACTATATTCATTGTGAAAACAATGCCCAACAACCATTTTATATGATGCATTCATTCAAGCCAAACAATTAATGCAGTCCTTGATCTTGAATTGCTTTTCTTATTGATGTTGATTGGTTGAATTCCAAAAGAAACAGTACCTCCCATCTTTTTTGTTTATCAAGGCTACACTTTTAGTTCCAAGCACATTTTTTTGATACAGTAATCATGAAATAAACATTTGTGCATAGACAACCTAGCATATAAATAAACATAAACAAGTCTAAAAAAATATTAACAATAATATGAATCTATACTTACATCCATCAACCAAAGGAATCATTCATCTTTGTTTGCAATTCATTCTAAGGTAATGTGTTGAAATTCCAAAATAATTAGAGTTTCCAATCACCTCATGGTAATTAGGGTTCTCTTTTTGTTGCTAGGACTATTTTTCAATCAACGACCATGAAATGATCTTATGTGTCATTCGTAACAACTATATTCATTGTGAAAACAATGCCCAAAAACCATTTATATATGATGAATTCATTCAAACCAAACAATTAATGCAGTCCTTGATCTTGAATTGCTTTTCTTATTGATGTTGATTGGTTGAATTCCAAAAGAAACAGTACCTCCCATCTTTTTTTTTTTTATCAAGGCTACACTTTTAGTTCCAAGCACATTTTTTTGATACAGTGATCATGAAATAAACATTTGTGCATAGACAACCTAGCATATATAAAAACATAAACAAGTCTAAAAAATATTAACAATATGAATCTATTTACATCCATCAACCAAAGGAATCATTCATCTTTGTTTGCAATTCATTCTAAGGTAATGTGTTGAAATTCCAAAATAATTAGAGTTTCCAATCACCTCATGGTAATTAGGGTTCTCTTTTTGTTGCTAGGACTATTTTTCAATCAATCAACGACCATGAAATGATCTTATGTGTCATTCGTAACAACTATATTCATTGTGAAAACAATGCCCAACAACCATTTATATGATGAATTCATTCAAGCCAAACAATTAATGCAGTCCTTGATCTTGAATTGCTTTTCTTATTGATGTTGATTGGTTGAATTCCAAAAGAAACAGTACCTCCCATCTTTTTTTGTTTATCAAGGCTACACTTTTAGTTCCAAGCACATTTTTTTGATACAGTGATCATGAAATAAACATTTGTGCATAGACAACCTAGCATATAAATAAACATAAACAGGTCTAAAAAATATTAACAATATGAATCTACTTACATCCATCAACCAAAGGAATCATTCATCTTGTTTGCAATTCATTCTAAGGTAAATGTGTTGAAATTCCAAAATAATTAGAGTTTCCAATCACCTCATGGTAATTAGGGTTCTCTTTTTTGTTGCTAGGACTATTTTTCAATCAACGACCATGAAATGATCTTATGTGTCATTCGTAACAACTATATTCATTGTGAAAACAATGCCCAACAACCATTTATATGATGAATTCATTCAAACCAAACAATTAATGCAGTCCTTGATCTTGAATTGCTTTTCTTATTGATGTTGTTTGGTTGAATTCCAAAAGAAACAGTACCTCCCATCTTTTTTTGTTTATCAAGGCTACACTTTTAGTTCCAAGCACATTTTTTTGATACAGTAATCATGAAATAAACATTTGTGCATAGACAACCTAGCATATTAATAAACATAAAAAAGTCTAAAAAAATATTAACAATATGAATCTACTTACATCCATCAACCAAAGGAATCATTCATCTTTGTTTGCAATTCATTCTAAGGTAATGTGTTGAAAAATTCCAAAATAATTAGAGTTTCCAATCACCTCATGGTAATTAGGGTTCTCTCTTTTTTGTTGCTAGGACTATTTTTCAATCAACGACCATGAAATGATCTTATGTGTCATTCGTAACAACTATATTCATTGTGAAAACAATGCCCAACAACCATTTATATGATGAATTCATTCAAACCAAACAATTAATGCAGTCCTTGATCTTGAATTGCTTTTTCTTATTGATGTTGATTGGTTGAATTCCAAAAGAAACAGTACCTCCCATCTTTTTTTGTTTATCAAGGCTACACTTTTAGTTCCAAGCACATTTTTTTGATACAGTGATCATGAAATAAACATTTGTGCATAGACAACCTAGCATATTAATAAACATAAACAAGTCTAAAAAATATTAACAATATGAATCTACTTACATCCATCAACCAAAGGAATCATTCATCTTTGTTTGCAATTCATTCTAAGGTAATGTGTTGAAATTCCAAAATAATTAGAGTTTCCAATCACCTCATGCTAATTAGGGTTCTCTTTTTGTTGCTAGGACTATTTTTCAATCAACAACCATGAAATGATCTTATGTGTCATTCGTAACAACTATATTCATTGTGAAAACAATGCCCAACAACCATTTATATGATGAATTCATTCAAACCAAACAATTAATGCAGTCCTTGATCTTGAATTGCTTTTCTTATTGATGTTGATTGGTTGAATTCCAAAAGAAACAGTACCTCCCATCTTTTTTGTTTATCAAGGCTACACTTTTAGTTCCAAGCACATTTTTTGATACAGTGATCATGAAATAAACATTTGTGCATAGACAACCTAGCATATTAATAAACATAAACAAGTCTAAAAAATATTAACAATATGAATCTACTTACATCCATCAACCAAAGGAATCATTCATCTTTGTTTGCAATTCATTCTAAGGTAATGTGTTGAAATTCCAAAATAATTAGAGTTTCCAATCACCTCATGGTAATTAGGGTTCTCTTTTTGTTGCTAGGACTATTTTTCAATCAACGACCATGAAATGATCTTATGTGTCATTCGTAACTACTATATTCATTGTGAAAACAATGCCCAACAACCATTTATATGATGAATTCATTCAAACCAAACAATTAATGCAGTCCTTGATCTTGAATTGCTTTTCTTATTGATGTTGATTGGTTGAATTCCAAAAAAGAAACAGTACCTCCCATCTTTTTTTGTTTATCAAGGCTACACTTTTAGTTCCAAGCACATTTTTTTGATACAGTGATCATGAAATAAACATTTGTGCATAGACAACCTAGCATATTAATAAACATAAACAAGTCTAAAAAATATTAACAATATGAATCTACTTACATCCATCAACCAAAGGAATCATTCATCTTTGTTTGCAATTCATTCTAAGGTAATGTGTTGAAATTCCAAAATAATTAGAGTTTCCAATCACCTCATGGTAATTAGGGTTCTCTTTTTGTTGCTAGGACTATTTTTCAATCAACGACCATGAAATGATCTTATGTGTCATTCGTAACAACTATATTCATTGTGAAAACAATGCCCAACAACCATTTATATGATGAATTCATTCAAGCCAAACAATTAATGCAGTCCTTGATCTTGAATTGCTTTTCTTATTGATGTTGATTGGTTGAATTCCAAAAGAAACAGTACCTCCCATCTTTTTTGTTTTGCAAGGCTACACTTTTAGTTCCAAGCACATTTTTTGATACAGTGATCATGAAATAAACATTTGTGCATAGACAACCTAGCATATTAATAAACATAAACAAGTCTAAAAAATATTAACAATATGAATCTACTTACATCCATCAACCAAAGGAATCATTCATCTTTGTTTGCAATTCATTCTAAGGTAATGTGTTGAAATTCCAAAATAATTAGAGTTTCCAATCACCTCATGGTAATTAGGGTTCTCTTTTTGTTGCTAGGACTATTTTTCAATCAACGACCATGAAATGATCTTATGTGTCATTCGTAACAACTATATTCATTGTGAAAACAATGCCCAACAACCATTTATATGATGAATTCATTCAAACCAAACAATTAATGCAGTCCTTGATCTTGAATTGCTTTTCTTATTGATGTTGATTGGTTGAATTCCAAAAGAAACAGTACCTCCCATCTTTTTTTTTTATCAAGGCTACACTTTTAGTTCCAAGCACATTTTTTTGATACAGTGATCATGAAATAAACATTTGTGCATAGACAACCTAGCATATTAATAAACATAAACAAGTCTAAAAAATATTAACAATATGAATCTACTTACATCCATCAACCAAAGGAATCATTCATCTTTGTTTGCAATTCATTCTAAGGTAATGTGTTGAAATTCCAAAATAATTAGAGTTTCCAATCACCTCATGGTAATTAGGGTTCTCTTTTTGTTGCTAGGACTATTTTTCAATCAACAACCATGAAATGATCTTATGTGTCATTCGTAACAACTATATTCATTGTGAAAACAATGCCCAACAACCATTTATATGATGAATTCATTCAAGCCAAACAATTAATGCAGTCCTTGATCTTGAATTGCTTTTCTTATTGATGTTGATTGGTTGAATTCCAAAAGAAACAGTACCTCCCATCTTTTTTGTTTATCAAGGCTACACTTTTAGTTCCAAGCACATTTTTTTGATACAGTGATCATGAAATAAACATTTGTGCATAGACAACCTAGCATATAAATAAACATAAACAGGTCTAAAAAATATTAACAATATGAATCTACTTACATCCATCAACCAAAGGAATCATTCATCTTTGTTTGCAATTCATTCTAAGGTAATGTGTTGAAATTCAAAAAATAATTAGAGTTTCCAATCACCTCATGGTAATTAGGGTTCTCTTTTTGTTGCTAGGACTATTTTTCAATCAACGACCATGAAATGATCTTATGTGTCATTCGTAACAACTATATTCATTGTGAAAACAATGCCCAACAACCATTTATATGATGAATTCATTCAAACCAAACAATTAATGCAGTCCTTGATCTTGAATTGCTTTTCTTATTGATGTTGATTGGTTGAATTCCAAAAGAAACAGTACCTCCCATCTTTTTTCTTTATCAAGGCTACACTTTTATTTCCATGCACATTTTTTGATACAGCGATCATGACATAAACATTTGTGCATAGTCAACCTAGCATATTAATAAACATAAACACGTCTAAAAAATATTAACAATATGAATCTACTTACATCCATCAACCAAAGGAATCATTCATCTTTGTTTGCAATTCATTCTAAGGTAATGTGTTGAAATTCCAAAATAATTAGAGTTTCCAATCACCTCATGGTAATTAGGGTTTCTCTTTTTGTTGCTAGGACTATTTTTCAATCAACGACCATGAAATGATCTTATGTGTCATTCGTAACAACTATATTCATTGTGAAAACAATGCCCAACAACCATTTATATATGATGAATTCATTCAAGCCAAACAATTAATGCAGTCCTTGATCTTGAATTGCTTTTCTTATTGATGTTGATTGGTTGAATTCCAAAAGAAACAGTACCTCCCATCTTTTTTTGTTTAGCAAGGCTACACTTTTAGTTCCAAGCACATTTTTTTGATACAGTGATCATGAAATAAACATTTGTGCATAGACAACCTAGCATATAAATAAACATAAACAGGTCTAAAAAATATTAACAATATGAATCTATTTACATCCATCAAACAAAGGAATCATTCATCTTTGTTTGCAATTCATTCTAAGGTAATGTGTTGAAATTCCAAAATAATTAGAGTTTCCAATCACCTCATGGTAATTAGGGTTCTCTTTTTGTTGCTAGGACTATTTTTCAATCAACAACCATGAAATGATCTTATGTGTCATTCGTAACAACTATATTCATTGTGAAAACAATGCCCAACAACCATTTATATGATGAATTCATTCAAACCAAACAATTAATGCAGTCCTTGATCTTGAATTGTTTTTCTTATTGATGATGATTGGTTGAATTCCAAAAGAAACAGTACCTCCCATCTTTTTTGTTTATCAAGGCTACACTTTTAGTTCCAAGAACATTTTTTGATCCAGTAATCATGAAATAAACATTTGTGCATAGACAACCTAGCATATAAATAAACATAAACGGGTCTAAAAAATATTAACAATATGAACATACTTACATCCATCGACCAAAGGAATCATTCATCTTTGTTTGCAATTCATTCTAATGTAATGTGTTGAAATTCCAAAATAATTAGAGTTTCCAATCACCTCATGGTAATTAGGGTTCTCTTTTTGTTGCTAGGACTATTTTTCAATCAATGACCATGAAATGATCTTATGTGTCATTCGTAACAACTATATTCATTGTGAAAACAATGCCCAACAACCATTTATATGATGAATTCATTCAAGCCAAACAATTAATGCACTCCTTGATCTTGAATTGCTTTTCTTATTGATGTTGATTGGTTGAATTCCAAAAGAAACAGTACCTCCCATCTTTTTTGTTTAGCAAGGCTACACTTTTAGTTCCAAGCACATTTTTTGATACAGTAATCATGAAATAAACATTTGTGCATAGACAACCTAGCATATAAATAAACATAAACAGGTCTAAAAAATATTAACAATATGAACATACTTACATCCATCGACCAAAGGAATCATTCATCTTTGTTTGCAATTCATTCTAAGGTAATGTGTTGAAATTCCAAAATAATTAGAGTTTCCAATCACCTCATGGTAATTAGGGTTCTCTTTTTGTTGCTAGGACTATTTTTCAATCAACAACCATGAAATGATCTTATGTGTCATTCGTAACTACTATATTCATTGTGAAAACAATGCCCAACAACCATTTATATGATGAATTCATTCAAGCCAAACAATTAATGCAGTCCTTGATCTTGAATTGCTTTTCTTATTGATGTTGATTGGTTGAATTCCAAAAGAAAGAGTAGCTCCCATCTTTTTTGTTTAGCAAGGCTACACTTTTAGTTCCAAGCACATTTTTTGATACAGTAATCATGAAATAAACATTTGTGCATAGACAACCTAGCATATATATAAACATAAACAGGTCTAAAAAATATTAACAATATGAATCTACTTACATCCATCAACCAAAGGAATCATTCATCTTTGTTTGCAATTCATTCTAAGGTAATGTGTTGAAATTCCAAAATAATTAGAGCGTCCAATCACCTCATGGTAATTAGGGTTCTCTTTTTGTTGCTAGGACTATTTTTCTATCAACGACCATGAAATGATCTTATGTGTCATTCGTAACAACTATATTCATTGTGAAAACAATGCCCAACAACCATTTATATGATGAATTCATTCAAGCCAAACAATTAATGCAGTCCTTGATCTTGAATTGCTTTTCTTATTGATGTTGATTGGTTGAATTCCAAAAGAAACAGTACCTCCCATCTTTTTTGTTTATGAAGGCTACACTTTTAGTTCCAAGCACATTTTTTTGATACAGTGATCATGAAATAAACATTTGTGCATAGACGACCTAGCATATTAATAAACATAAACAGGTCTAAAAACTATTAACACTCTGAATCTATTTACATCCATCAAACAAAGGAATCATTCGTCTTTGTTTGCAATTCATTCTAAGGTAATGTGTTGAAATTCCAAAATAATTAGAGTTTCCAATCACCTCATGGTAATTAGGGTTCTCTTTTTGTTGCTAGGACTATTTTTCAATCAACAACCATGAAATGATCTTATGTGTCATTCGTAACTACTATATTCATTGTGAAAACAATGCCCAACAACCATTTATATGATGAATTCATTCAAGCCAAACAATTAATGCAGTCCTTGATCTTGAATTGCTTTTCTTATTGATGTTGATTGGTTGAATTCCTAAAGAAAGAGTAGCTCCCATCTTTTTTGTTTAGCAAGGCTACACTTTTAGTTCCAAGCACATTTTTTGATACAGTAATCATGAAATAAACATTTGTGCATAGACAACCTAGCATATAAATAAACATAAACAGGTCTAAAAAATATTAACAATATGAACATACTTACATCCATCGACCAAAGGAATCATTCATCTTTGTTTGCAATTAATTCTAATGTAATGTGTTGAAATTCAAAAATAATTAGAGTTTCCAATCACCTCATGGTAATTTGGGTTCTCTTTTTGTCGCTAGGACTATTTTTCAATCAATGACCATGAAATGATCTTATGTGTCATTCGTAACAACTATATTCATTGTGAAAACAATGCCCAACAACCATTTATATGATGAATTCATTCAAGCCAAACAATTAAAGCAGTCCTTGATCTTGAATTGCTTTTCTTATTGATGTTGATTGGTTGAATTCCAAAAGAAAGAGTAGCTCCCATCTTTTTTGTTTAGCAAGGCTACACTTTTAGTTCCAAGCACATTTTTTGATACAGTAATCATGAAATAAACATTTGTGCATAGACAACCTAGCATATATATAAACATAAACAGCTCTAAAAAATATTAACAATATGAATTTACTTACATCCATCAACCAAAGGAATCATTCATCTTTGTTTGCAATTCATTCTAAGGTAATGTGTTGAAATTCCAAAATAATTAGAGTGTCCAATCACCTCATGGTAATTAGGGTTCTCTTTTTGTTGCTAGGACTATTTTTCTATCAACGACCATGAAATGATCTTATGTGTCATTCGTAACAACTATATTCATTGTGAAAACAATGCCCAACAACCATTTATATGATGAATTCATTCAAACCAAACAATTAAAGCAGTCCTTGATCTTGAATTGCTTTTCTTATTGATGTTGATTGGTTGAATTCCAAAAGAAAGAGTACCTCCCATCTTTTTTGTTTTGCAAGGCTACACTTTTACTTCCAAGCACATTTTTTGATACAGTAATCATGAAATAAACATTTGTGCATAGACAACCTAGCATATAAATAAACATAAACAGGTCTAAAAACTATTAACACTCTGAATCTATTTACATCCATCAAACAAAGGAATCATTCGTCTTTGTTTGCAATTCATTCTAAGGTAATGTGTTGAAATTCCAAAATAATTAGAGTTTCCAATCACCTCATGGTAATTTGGGTTCTCTTTTTGTTGCTTGGACTATTTTTCAATCAACAACCATGAAATGATCTTATGTGTCATTCGTAACTACTATATTCATTGTGAAAACAATGCCCAACAACCATTTATATGATGAATTCATTCAAGCCAAACAATTAATGCAGTCCTTGATCTTGAATTGCTTTTCTTATTGATGTTGATTGGTTGAATTCCAAAAGAAAGAGTACCTCCCATCTTTTTTGTTTTGCAAGGCTACACTTTTACTTCCAAGCACATTTTTGGATACAGTAATCATGAAATAAACATTTATGCATAGACAACCTAGCATATAAATAAACATAAACAGGTCTAAAAACTATTAACACTATGAATCTATTTACATCGATCAAACAGAGGAATCATTCGTCTTTGATTGTAATTTATTCTAACTTAATGTGTTGAAATTCCAAAATAATTAGAGTTTCCAATCACCTCATGCTAATTAGGGTCCTTTTTTTGTTGCTAGGACTATTTTTCAAGCAACGACGATGAAATAATCTTATGTGTCATTCTTAACAACTATATACATTGTGAAAACAATATGATGAATTCATTCAAACGAAACAATTAATGCAGTCCTCGATCTTGAATTGCTTTTCTTATTGATGTTCATTGGTTGAATTCCAAAAGAAACAGTACCTCCCATCTTTTTTGTTTATCAAGGCTACACTTTTAGTTGCAAGCAATTTTTTTGATACAGTGATCATGAAATAAACATTTGTGCATAGTCAACCTAGCATATAAATAAACATAAACAAGTCTAAAAAATGTTAACAATATCAATCTACTTACATCCATCAACCAAAGGAATCATTCATCTTTGTTTGCAATTCATTCTAAGGTAATGTGTTGAAATTCCAAAATAATTAGAGTTTCAAATCACCTCATGCTAATTAGGGTTCTTTTTTTGTTGCTAGGACTATTTTTCAAGCAACGACCATGAAATAATCTTATGTGTCATTCTTAACAACTATATTCATTGTGAAAACAATGCCCAACAACCATTTATATGATGAATTCATTCAAACCAAACAATTAATGCAGTCCTCGATCTTGAATTGCTTTTCTTATTGATGTTCATTGGTTGAATTCCAAAAGAAATAGTACCTGCCATCTTTTTTGTTTATCAAGGCAACTCTTTTATTTCCAAGCAAAATTTATGATACAGTGATCATGAAATAAACATTTGTGCATAGACAACCTAGCATATTAATAAACATAAACATGTCTAAAAAATATTAACAATATGAATTCATTTACATCCATCAACCAAAGGAATCATTCCAATCACCTCATGCTAATTCGGGTTTTATTTTTGTTGGTAGGACTATTTTTCATGCAATGACAATGAAATGATCTTATGTGTCATTCGTAACAATTATATTCATTGTGAAAACAATGCCCATCAACCATTTATAAGATGATTTCATTCAAACCCAACAACTAATGCAGTCCTTGATCTTGAATTGCATTTCTTATTGATGTTGATTGGTTGAATTCCAAAAGAAAGAGTACCTCCCATCTTTTTTGTTTTGCAAGGCGACACTTTTAGTTCGAAGCACATTTTTTGATACAGTAATCATGAAATAAACATTTGTGCATAGACAACCTAGCATATAAATAAACATAAACAGGTCTAAAAAATATTAACAATATGAATCTACTTACATCCATCAACCAAAGGAATCATTCATCTTTGTTTGCAATTCATTCTAAGGTAATGTGTTGAAATTCCAAAATAACTAGAGTTTCCAATCACCTCATGGTAATTAGGGTTCTCTTTTTGTTGCTAGGACTATTTTTCAATCAACGACCATGAAATGATCTTATGTGTCATTCGTAACTACTATATTCATTGTGAATTTATATGATGAATTCATTCAAACCAAACAATTAATGCAGTCCTCGATCTTGAATTGCTTTTCTTATTAATGTTGATTGGTTGAATTCCAAAAGAAATAGTACCTCCCATCTTTTTTGTTTTGCAAGGCTACACTTTTAGTTGCAAGCACATTTTTTGATACAGTGATCATGAAATAAACATTTGTGCATAGTCAACCTAGCATATATATAAACATAAACAGCTCTCTTTTTGTTGCTAGGACTATTTTTCAATCAACGACCATGAAATGATCTTATGTGTCATTCGTAACAACTATATTCATTGTGAAAACAAAGCCTAACAACCATTTATATGATGAATTCATTCAAACCAAACAATTAATGCAGTCCTTGATCTTGAATTGCTTTTCTTATTGATGTTGATTGGTTGAATTCCAAAAGAAACAGTACCTCGCATCTTTTTTGTTTATCAAGGCTACACTTTTAGTTCCATGCACATTTTTTTGATACAGTGATCAAGAAATAAACATTTGTGCATAGACAATCTAGCATATTAATCAACATAAACAAGTCTAAAAAATATTAACAATATGAATCTATGTACATCCATCAACCTAAGGAATCATTCATCTTTGTTTGCAATTCATTCTAAGGTAATGTGTTGAAATTCCAAAATAATTAGAGTTTCCAATCACCTCATGGTAATTAGGGTTCTCTTTTTGTTGCTAGGACTATTTTTCAATCAACAACCATGAAATGATCTTATGTGTCATTCGTAACAACTATATTGATTGTGAAAACAATGCCCAACAACCATTTATATGATGAATTCATTCAAGCCAAACAATTAATGCAGTCCTTGATCTTGAATTGCTTTTCTTATTGATGTGGATTGGTTGAATTCCAAAAGAAAGAGTAGCTCCCATCTTTTTTGTTTAGCAAGGCTACACTTTTAGTTCCAAGCACATTTTTTGATACAGTAATAATGAAATAAACATTTGTGCATAGACAACCTAGCATATATATGAACATAAACAGGTATAAAAAATATTAACAATATGAATCTACTTACATCCATCAACCAAAGGAATCATTCATCTTTGTTTGCAATTCATTCTAAGGTAATGTGTTGAAATTCCAAACTAATTAGAGCGTCCAATCACCTCATGGTAATTAGGGTTCTCTTTTTGTTGCTAGGACTATTTTTCTATCAACGACCATGAAATGATCTTATGTGTCATTCGTAACAACTATATTCATTGTGAAAACAATGCCCAACGACCATTTATATGATGAATTCATTCAAACCAAACAATTAATGCAGTCCTTGATCTTGAATTGCTTTTCTTATTGATGTTGATTGGTTGAATTCCAAAAGAAACAGTACCTCCCATCTTTTTTTTTGTATGAAGGCTACACTTTTAGTTCCAAGCCTTTTTTTTTTTTTTTTGATACAGTGATCATGAAATAAACATTTGTGCATAGACGACCTAGCATATTAATAAACATAAACAGGTCTAAAAACTATTAACACTCTAAATCTATTTACATCCATCAAACAAAGGAATCATTCATCTTTGTTTGCAATTCATTCTAAGGTAATGTGTTGAAATTCCAAAATAATTAGAGTTTCCAATCACCTCATGGTAATTAGGGTTCTCTTTTTGTTGCTAGGACTATTTTTCAATCAACAACCATGAAATGATCTTATGTGTCATTCGTAACTACTATATTCATTGTGAAAACAATGCCCAACAACCATTTATATGATGAATTCATTCAAGCCAAACAATTAATGCAGTCCTTGATCTTGAATTGCTTTTCTTATTGATGTTGATTGGTTGAATTCCAAAAGAAAGAGTACCTCCCATCTTTTTTGTTTTGCAAGGCTACACTTTTACTTCCAAGCACATTTTTGGATACAGTAATCATGAAATAAACATTTGTGCATAGACAACCTAGCATAGAAATAAACATAAACAGGTCAAAAAAATATTAACAATATGAATCTACTTACATCCATCAACCAAAGGAATCATTCATCTTTGTTTGCAATTCATTCTAAGGTAATGTGTTGAAATTCCAAAACAATTAGAGTTTCCAATAACCTCATGGTAATTAGGGTTCTCTTTTTGTTGCTAGGACTATTTTTCAATCAACGACCATGAAATGATCTTATGTGTCATTCGTAACTACTATATTCATTGTGAATTTATATGATGAATTCATTCAAACCAAACAATTAATGCAGTCCTAGATCTTGAATTGCTTTTCTTATTAATGTTGATTGGATGAATTCCAAAAGAAACAGTACCTCCCATCTTTTTTGTTTTGCAAGGCTACACTTTTAGTTGCAAGCACATTTTTTGATACAGTGATCATGAAATAAACATTTGTGCATAGTCAACCTAGCATATATATAAACATAAACAGGTCTCTTTTTGTTGCTAGGACTATTTTTCAATCAACGACCATGAAATGATCTTATGTGTAATTCGTAACAACTATATTCATTGTGAAAACAAAGCCTAACAACCATTTATATGATGAATTCATTCAAACCAAACAATTAATGCAGTCCTTGATCTTGAATTGCTTTTCTTATTGATGTTGATTGGTTAAATTCCAAAAGAAACAGTACCTCGCATCTTTTTTGTTTATCAAGGCTACACTTTTAGTTCCATGCACATTTTTTTGATACAGTGATCATGAAATAAACATTTGTGCATAGACAATCTAGCATATTAATAAACATAAACAAGTCTAAAAAATATTAACAATATGAATCTATGTACATCCATCAACCTAAGGAATCATTCATCTTTGTTTGCAATTCATTCTAAGGTAATGTGTTGAAATTCCAAAATAATTAGAGTTTCCAATCACCTCATGGTAATTAGGGTTCTCTTTTTGTTGCTAGGACTATTTTTCAATCAACAACCATGAAATGATCTTATGTGTCATTCGTAACAACTATATTGATTGTGAAAACAATGCCCAACAACCATTTATATGATGAATTCATTCAAGCCAAACAATTAATGCAGTCCTTGATCTTGAATTGCTTTTCTTATTGATGTTGATTGGTTGAATTCCAAAAGAAACAGTACCTCGCATCATTTTTGTTTATCAAGGCTACACTTTTAGTTCCATGCACATTTTTTTGATACAGTGATCATGAAATAAACATTTGTGCATAGACAATCTAGCATATTAATAAACATAAACAAGTCTAAAAAATATTAACAATATGAATCTATGTACATCCATCAACCTAAGGAATCATTCATCTTTGTTTGCAATTCATTCTAAGGTAATGTGTTGAAATTCCAAAATAATTAGGGTTTCCAATCACCTCATGGTAATTATTGTTCTCTTTTTGTTGCTAGGACTATTTTTCAATCAACAACCATGAAATGATCTTATGTGTCATTCGTAACTACTATATTCATTGTGAAAACAATGCCCAACAACCATTTATATGAATGAAATTCATTCAAGCCAAACAATTAATGCAGTCCTTGATCTTGAATTGCTTTTCTTATTGATGTTGATTGGTTGAATTCCAAAAGAAATAGTACCTCCCATCTTTTTTGTTTTGCAAGGCTACACTTTTACTTCCAAGCACTTTTTTTGATACAGTAATCATGAAATAAACATTTGTGCATAGACAACCTAGCATATAAATAAACATAAATAGGTCTAAAAACTATTAACACTCTGAATCTATTTACATCCATCAAACAAAGGAATCATTCGTCTTTGTTTGCAATTTATTCTAACGTAATGTGTTGAAATTCCAAAATAATTAGAGTTTCCAATCACCTCATGGTATTTAGGGTTCTCTTTTTGTTGCTAGGACTATTTTTCAATCGACGACCATGAAATGATCTTATGTCTCATTCGTAACAACTATATTCATTATGAAAACAATGCCCAACAACCATTTATATGATGAATTCATTCAAACCAAACAATTAATGCAGTCCTTGATCTTGAATTGCTTTTCTTGTTGATGTTGATTGGTTGAATTCCAAAAGAAACCGTACCTCGCATCTTTTTTGTTTATCAAGGCTACACTTTTAGTTCCATGCACATTTTTTTGATACAGTGATCATGAAATGAACATTTGTGCATAGACAGCCTAGCATATTAATAAACATAAACAAGTCTAAAAAATATTAACAATATGAATCTATGTACATCCATCAACCAAAGGAATCATTCATCTTTGTTTGCAATTCATTCTAAGGTAATGTGTTGAAATTCCAAAATAATTAGAATTTCCAATCACCTCATGGTAATTAGGGTTCTCTTTTTGTTGCTAGGACTATTTTTCAATCAACAACCATGAAATGATCTTATGTGTCATTCGTAACTACTATATTCATTGTGAAAACAATGCCCAACAACCATTTATATGATGAATTCATTCAAGCCAAACAATTAATGCAGTCCTTGATCTTGAATTGCTTTTCTTATTGATGTTGATTGGTTGAATTCCAAAGGAAAGAGTACCTCCCATCTTTTTTGTTTTGCAAGGCTACACTTTTACTTCCAAGCACATTTTTTGATACAGTAATCATGAAATAAACATTTGTGCATAGACAACCTAGCATATAAATAAACATAAACAGGTCTAAAAACTATTAACACTCTGAATCTATTTACATCCATCAAACAAAGGAATTATTCGTCTTTGTTTGTAATTTATTCTAACTTAATGTGTTGAAATTCCAAAATAATTAGAGTTTCCAATCACCTCATGCTAATTAGGGTTCTTTTTTTTGTTGCTAGGACTATTTTTCAAGCAACGACCATGAAATAATCTTATGTGTCATTCTTAACAACTATATTCATTGTGAAAACAATGCCCAACAACCATTTATATGATGAATTCATTCAAATGAAACAATTAATGCAGTCCTCGATCGTGAATTGCTTTTCTTATTGATGTTCATTGGTTGAATTCCAAAAGAAACAGTACCTCCCATCTTTTTTGTTTATCAAGGCAACTCTTTTAGTTCCAAGCAAAATTTTTGATACAGTGATCATGAAATAAACATTTGTGCATAGACAACCTAGCATATTAATAAACATAAACATGTCTAAAAAATATTAACAATATGAATCCATTTACATCCATCAACCAAAGGAATCATTCCAATCATCTCATGCTAATTCGGGTTTTATTTTTGTTGGTAGGACTATTTTTCATGCAATGACAATGAAATGATCTTATGTGTCATTCGTAACAATTATATTCATTGTGAAAACAATGCCCATCAACCATTTATAAGATGATTTCATTCAAACCCAACAAATAATGCAGTCCTTGATCTTGAATTGCATTTCTTATTGATGTTGATTGGTTGAATTCTAAAAGAAAGAGTACCTCCCATCTTTTTTGTTTAACAAGGCTGCTCTTTTAGTTCCAAACACAATTTTTGATACAACAATCAAGAAATAAACGTTTGTGGATAATCAACCTAGCATATTAATCAACATAAACATGTCGAAAAACTATTCACACACTGAATCTATTTACATCCATCAAACAAAGGAATCATTCATCCTTGTTAGCAACTCATTCTAAGGTAATGTGTTATAATTCCAAAATAATTAGTGGTTCCAATCACCTCATGCTAATTAGGTTTCTCATTTTGTTGCCAGGATAATTTTTCATGCAACGACCATGAAATGATCTTATGTATCGATCGTAACGACTATATTCATTATGAAAAAAATGCCCATCAACCATTTATAAGATGAATTCATTCAAACCCAATAAAAAATGTACTCCTTGATCTTGAATTGCATTTCTCATTCATGTTGATTGGTAGATTTCCTAAAGAAAGAGTATCTCCCATCTTCTTTGTTTATCAAGGCACCTTTTTTAGTTCCAAACACAATTTTTGATATGCCAATCAAGAAATAAACATTTGTGGATAGTCAACCAAGCATATTAATCAACATAAACAAGTCTAAAAACTATTAACACTCTGAATCTATTTGCATCCATCAAACAAAGGAAACATTCATCTTTGTTTGCAATTCATTCTAAGGTAATGCGTTGAAATACCAAAATAATTAGTGTTTCCAATCACCTCATTCTAATTAAGGTTCTCTTTTTGTTGCTAGGACTATTTTTCCTACAATGACGATAAAATGATCTTATGTGTCAATTCTAGCAACTATATTCATTGTGAAAACAATGCTCGTCAACCATTTATAAGCTGAATTCATTCAAACCCAACAAATAATGCAGTCCTTGATCTTGAATTGCATTTCTTATTCATGTTGATTGGTTGAGTTCCTAAAGAAAGAGTACCTCCCATCTTTTTTCTTTATCAAGGCTCCTCTTTTAGTTCTAAACACAATTTCTGATATAGCAATCACGAAATAAACATTTGTGGATAGTCAACCTAGCATATTAATCAACATAAACAAGTCTAAAAACTATTAACACTCTGACTCTATTTACATCCATCAAACAAAGGAATCATTCATCTTTGTTTGCAATTCATTATATGGTAATGTGTTGAAATTCCAAAATAATTAGAGTTTCCAATCACCTCATGCTAATTAGGGTTCTCTTTTTATTGTTAGGACTATTTTTCAAGCAACGTCCATGAACAAATCTTATGTGTCATTCGTAACAACTATATTCATTGTGAAAACAATGCCCAACAACCATTTATAAGATGAATTCATTGAAACCAAAGAATTAATGGAGACCTTGATCTTGAATAGCTTTTCTTATTGATGTTGATTGGTTGAATTCCAAAAGAAACCGTACCTGCCATCTTTTTTGTTTATCAAGGCTACTCGTTTAGTTCCAAGCATAAATTTTCATACAGTGATCATGAAATAAACATTTGTGCATAGAGAACCTAGCATATTAATAAACATAAACAAGTCTAAAAAATAGTAACAATCTGAATCTATTTACATCCATCAACCAAAAGAATCATTCGTCTATGTTTGCAATTCATTCTTAGGTAATGTGTTGAAATTCCAAAATAATTAGATTTTCCAATCACCTTATGCTAATTAGGGTTCTCTTTTTGTTACTAGGACTACTTTTCTTGCAACGACCATGAAATGATCTTATGTGTTATTCGTAAGAATTATATTCATTGTGAAAACAATGCCCATCAACCATTTATAAGATGAATTCATTCAAACCCAACAAATAATGCAGTCCTTGATCTTGAATTGCATTTCTTATTGTTGTTGATTGGATGAATTCCAAAAGAAAGAGCACCTCCCATCTTTTTTGTTTATCAAGGCTGCTCTTTTAGTTCCAAACCAAATTTTTGATACAGCAATCAAGAAATAAACATTTGTGGATAGTTAACCTAGCATATTAATCAACATAAACATGTCAAAAAACTATTAACACACTGAATCTATTTACATCCATCAAACAAAGGAATCATTCATCTTTGTTAGCAATTCATTCTAAGGTAATGTGTTGAAATTCCAAAATAATTAGTGGTTCCAATCACCTCATGCTAATTAGGGTTCTCATTTTGTTGCTAGGACAAGTTTTCATGCAACGTCCATGAAATGATCTTATGGGTCGATCGTAACAACTATATTCATTGTGAAAAAAATGCCCATCAACCATTTATATGATGAATTCATTCAAACCCAACTAATAATGCAGCCCTTGATCTTGAATTGCATTTCTTATTGATGTTGATTTGTTGAATTCCAAAAGATAGAGCACCTCCCATCTTTCTTGTTTATCAAGGCTGCTCTTTTAGTTCCAAACCAAATTTTTGATACAGCAATCAAGAAATAAACATTTGTGGATAGTTAACCTAGCATATTAATCAACATAAACATGTCAAAAAACTATTAACACACTGAATCTATTTACATCCATCAAACAAAGGAATCATTCATCTTTGTTAGCAATTCATTCTAAGGTAATGTGTTGAAATTCCAAAATAATTAGTGGTTCCAATCACCTCATGCTAATTAGGGTTCTCATTTTGTTGCTAGGACAAGTTTTCATGCAACGTCCATGAAATGATCTTATGTGTCGATCGTAACTACTATATTCATTGTGAAAAAAATGCCCATCAACCATTTATATGATGAATTCATTCAAACCCAACAAAAACAGGAGTCCTTGATCTTGAATTGCATTTCTTATTCATGTTGATTGGTTGAATTCCTAAGGAAAGAGTACCTCTCATCTTCTTTGTTTATCAAGGCTCCTCTTTTAGTTCTAAACACAATTTCTGACACAGTAATCAAGAAATAAACATTTATGGATAGTCAACCTAGCATATTAATCAACATAAACAAATCTAAAAACTATTAACACTCTGAATCTATTTACATCCATCAAACAAAAGAAACATTCATCTTTGTTAGCAACTCATTCTAAGGTAATGTGTTGAAATTCCAAAATAATTAGTGGTTCCAATCACCTCATGCTAATTAGGTTTCTCATTTTGTTGCTAGGATAATTTTTCATGCAACGACCATGAAATGATCTTATGTGTCGATGGTAACAACAATATTCATTGTGAAAAAAATGCCCATCAACCATTTATAAGATGAATTCCTTCAAACCCAATAAAAAATGTAGTCCTTGATATTGAATTGCATTTCTCATTCATGTTGATTGGTAGATTTCCTAAAGAAAGAGTATCTCCCATCTTCTTTGTTTATCAAGGCACGTTTTTTAGTTCCAAACACAATTTTTGATACGGCAATCAAGAAATAAACATTTGTGGATAGTCAACCTAGCATATTAATCAACATAAACAAGTCTAAAAACTATTAACACTATGAATCTATTTGCATCCATCAAACAAAGGAATCATTCATCTTTGTTTGCAATTCATTCTAATGTAATGCGTTGAAATACCAAAATAATTAGTGTTTCCACTCACCTCATTCTAATTAGGGTTCTCTTTTTGTTGCTAGGACTATTTTTCCTACAACGACCATAAAATGATCTTATGTGTCAATTCTAGCAACTATATTCATTGTGAAAACAATGCCCGTCAACCATTTATAAGATGAATTCATTCAAACCCAACAAATAATTCATGTTGATTGGTTGAATTCCTAAAGAAAGAGTACCTCCCATCTTTTTTGTTTATCAAGGCTCCTTTTTTAGTTCTAAACACAATTTCTGATACAGCAATCAAGAAATAAACATTTGTGGATAGTCAACCGATCATATTAATCAACATAAACAAGTCTAAAAACTATTAACACTCTGACTCTATTTACATCCATCAAACAAAGGAATCATTCATCTTTGTTTGCAGTTCATTATATGGTAATGTGTTGAAATTCCAAAATAATTAGAGTTTCCAATCACCTCATGCTAATTAGGGTTCTCTTTTTATTGTTAGGACTATTTTTCAAGCACCGTCCATGAACAGATCTTATGTGTCATTCGTAACAACTATATTCATTGTGAAAACAATGCCCAACAACCATTTATAAGATGAATTCATTGAAACCAAACAATTAATGGAGACCTTGATCTTGAATAGCTTTTCTTATTGATGTTCATTGGTTGAATTCCAAAAGATAGAGCACCTCCCATCTTTCTTGTTTATCACGGCTGCTCTTTCAGTTCCAAACCCAAATTTTGATACAGCAATCAAGAAATAAACATTTGTGGATAGTTAACCTAGCATATTAATCAACATAAACAAATCTAAAACCTATTAACACTCTGAATCTATTTACATCCATCAAACAAAGGAATCATTCGTCTTTGTTTTCAATTCATTCTCAGGTAATGTGTTGAAATTCCAAAATAATTAGAGTTTCCAATCACCTCATGCTAATTAGGGTTCTCTATTTGTTGCTAGGACTATTTTTCTTGCCACAACCATGAAATGATCTTATGTATCAATCCTCACAACTATATTAATTGTGAAAACAATGCCCATCAACCATTTATAAGATGAATTCATTCAAACCTAACAAATAATGCTGTCCATTATCTTGAATTGCATTTCTTATTCATCTTGATTGGTTGAATTCCTAAAGAAAGAGTACCTCCCATCTTTTTTGTTTATCAAGGCTCCACTTTCAGTGCCAATCATAATTTTTGAATAAGCAATCAAGAAATAAACATTTGTGGATAGTCAACCTCGCATATTAATCAACATAAACAAGTCTAAAAATTATTAACACTCTGAATCTATTTACATCCATCAAACAAAGTAATCATTCATCTTTGTTTGCAATTCGTTCTAAGGTAATGTGTTGAAATTCCAAAATAATTAGAGTTTCCAATCACCCCATGCTAATTAGGGTTCTCATTTTGATGCTAGGACAATTTTTCATTCAACGACCATGAAATGATCTTAGTTGTCAATCGTAACAACTATATTCATTGTGAAAACAATGCCTATCAACCATTTGTAAGATGAATTCATTCAAACCCAACAAATAATGCAGTCCTTGATCTTGGATTGCATTTCTTATTCATGTTGATTGGTTGAATTCCTAAAGAAAGAGTACCTCCCATCTTTTTTGTTTATCAAGGCTCCTCTTTTAGTTCTAAACACAATTTTTGATACAGCAATCAAGAAATAAACATTTGTGGATAGTCAACCTAGCATATTAATCAACATAAACAAGTTTAAAAACTATTAACACTCTGACTCTATTTACATCCATCAAACAAAGGAATCATACATCTTTGTTTGCAATTCATTATATGGTAATGTGTTGAAATTCCAAAATAATTAGAGTTTCCAATCACCTCATGCTAATTAGGGTTCTCTTTTTGTTGCTAGGACTATCATTCTTGCAACGACCATGAAATGATCTTATTTGTCAATGCTAACAACTATATTCATTGTGATAACAATGCCCATCAGCCATTTATAAGATGAATTCATTCAAACCCAACAAATAATGCAGTCCTTGATGTTGAATTGCAATTCTTATTGATGTTGATTGGTTGAATTCCAAAAGAAACCGTGCCTCCCATCTTTTTTGTTTATCAAGGCTCCACTTTTAGTGCCAATCATAATTTTTGAATAAGCAATCAAGAAATAAACATTTGTGGATAGTCAACCTAGCATATTAATCAACATAAACAAGTTTAAAAACTATTAACACTCTGACTCTATTTACATCCATCAAACAAAGGAATCATACATCTTTGTTTGCAATTCATTATATGGTAATGTGTTGAAATTCCAAAATAATTAGAGTTTCCAATCACCTCCTGCTAATTAGGGTTCTCTTTTTGTTGCTAGGACTATCTTTCTTGCAACGACCATGAAATGATCTTATGTGTCAATGCTAACAACTATATTCATTGTGATAACAATGCCCATCAGCCATTTATAAGATGAATTCATTCAAACCCAACAAATAATGCAGTCCTTGATCTTGAATTGCAATTCTTATTGATGTTGATTGGTTGAATTCCAAAAGAAACCATGCCTCCCATCTTTTTTGTTTATCAAGGCTCCACTTTTAGTGCCAATCATAATTTTTGAATAAGCAATCAAGAAATAAACATTTGTGGATAGTCAACCTAGCATATTAATCAACATAAACAAGTTTAAAAACTATTAACACTCTGACTCTATTTACATCCATCAAACAAAGGAATCATACATCTTTGTTTGCAATTCATTATATGGTAATGTGTTGAAATTCCAAAATAATTAGAGTTTCCAATCACCTCATGCTAATTAGGGTTCTCTTTTTATTGTTTGGACTGTTTTTCAAGCAACGACTATGAAATGATCTTATGTGTCGATCGTAACAACTATATTCATTGTGAAAAAAATGCCCATCAACCATTTATATGATGAATTCATTCAAACCCAACAAAAAAAGGAGTCCTTGATCTTGAATTGCATTTCTTATTCATCTTGATTGGTTGAATTCCTAAGCAAAGAGTACCTCTCATCTTTTTTGTTTATCAAGGCTCCTCTTTTAGTTCTCAACACAATTTTTGACACAGTAATCAAGAAATAAACATTTATGGATAGTCAGTCTAGCATATTAATCAACATAAAACAAATCTCTAAAAACTATTAACACTCTGAATCTATTTACATCCATCAAACAAAGGAATCATTTGTCTTTGTTTTCAATTCATTCTCAGGTAATGTGTTGAAATTCCAAAATAATTAGAGTTTCCAATCACCTCCTGCTAATTAGGGGTTCTTTTTTTTTGTTGCTAGGACTATTTTTCTTGCCACGACCATGAAATGATCTTATGTATCAATCCTCACAACAATATTAATTGTGAAAAACAATGCCCATCAACCATTTATAAGATGAATTCATTCAAACCTAACAAATAATGCAGTCCTTGATCTTGAATTGCATTTCTTCTTATTCATCTTGATTGGTTGAATTCCTAAAGAAAGAGTACCTCCCATCTTTTTTGTTTATCAAGGCTCCACTTTTAGTGCCAATCATAATTTTTGAATAACCAATCAAGAAATAGACATTTGTGGATAGTCAACCTAGCATATTAATCAACATAAACAAGTCTAAAAATTATTAACACTCTGAATCTATTTACATCCATCAAACAAAGTAATCATTCATCTTTGTTTGCAATTCGTTCTAAGGTAATGTGTTGAAATTCCAAAATAATTAGAGTTTCCAATCACCCTATGCTAATTAGGGTTCTCATTTTGATGCTAGGACAATTTTTCATTCAACGACCATGAAATGATCTTATTTGTCAATCGTAACAACTATATTCATTGTGAAAACAATGTCTATCAATCATTTGTAAGATGAATTCATTCAAACCCAACAAATAATGCAGTCCTTGATGTTGTATTGCATTTCCTATTCATGTATTCGTTGAATTCCTAAAGAAAGACTACCTCCCATCTTTTTTGTTTATCAAGGCTCCAATTTTAGTGCCCAACATAATTTTTGAATAAGCAATCAAGAAATAAACATTTGTGGGTAGTCAACCTAGCATATTAATCAACATAAACAAGTCTAAAAACTATTAACACTCTGAATCTATTTACATCCATCAAACAAAGGAATCATTCGTCTTTGTTTGCAATTCATTCTCTGGTAATATGTTGAAATTCCAAAATAATTAGAGTTTCCAATCACCTCATGCTAATTAGGGTTCTCATTTTGTTGCTAGGATAATTTTTCATTCAACGACCATGAAATGATCTTATTTGTCAATCGTAACAACTATTTTCATTGTGAAAAAAATGCCTATCAACCATTTATAAGCTGAATTCATTCAAACCCAACAAATAATGCAGTCCTTGAACTTGAATTGCATTTCTTATTCATGTTGATTGGTTGAATTCCTAAAGAAAGAGTTCCTGCCATCTTTTTTGTTTATCAAGGCTACTCGTTTAGTTCCAAGCATAATTTTTCATACAGTGATCATGAAATAAACATTTGTGCATAGACAACCTAGCATATTAATAAACATAAACAAGTCTAAAAAATATTAACAATCTGAATCTATTTACATCCATCAACCAAAGGAATCACTCATCTTTGTTTGCAATTCATTCTAAGGTAATGCGTTGAAATTCCAAAATAATTAGTGTTTCCAATCACCTCACGCTAATTAGGGTTCTCTTTTTGTTGCTAGGACTATTTTTCTTGCAACGACCATGAAATGATCTTATGTATCAATCCTCACAACTATATTAATTGTGAAAACAATGCCCATCAACCATTTATAAGATGAATTCATTCAAACCTAACAAATAATGTAGTCCTTGATATTGAATTGCATTTCTTATTCATGTTGATTGGTTGAACTCCTAAAGAAAGAGTACCTCCCATCTTTTTTGTTTACAAAGGCTCCACTTTTAGTGCCAAAGATAATTTTTGATAAAGCAATCAAGAAATAAACATTTGTGGATAGTCAACCAAGCATATTAATCAACATAAACAAGTCTAAAAACTATTAACACTCTGAATCTATTTACATCCATCAAACAAAGGAATCATTCATCTTTGTTTGCAATTTATTCTAAGGTAATGTGTTGAAATTCCAAAATAATTAGAGTTTCCAATCACCTCATGCAAATTAGGGTTCTCTTTTTGTTGCTAGGACTATTTTTCAAGCAACATCTATGAAATTTTCTTATATGTCATTCGTAACAACTATATTCATTGTGAAAACAATGCCCATCAACCAATTATAAGATGAATTCATTCAAACCCAACTAATAATGCAGTCCTTAATCTTGAATTGCATTTCTTATTGATGTTGATTGGTTGAATTCCAAAAGAAAGAGCACCTCCCATCTTTTTTGTTTATCAAGGCTGCTCTTTTTGTTCCAAACACAATTTTTGATACAGCAATCAAGAAATAAACATTTGTGGATAGTTAACCTAGCATATTAATCAACATAGTCAAAAAACTATTAACTCACTGAATCTATTTACATCCATCAAACAAAGGAATCATTGATCTTTGTTAACAATTCATTCTAAAGTAATGTGTGGAAATTCAAAAATAATTAGTAGTTCCAATCACCTCATGCTAATTAGGGTTCTCTTTTTTTTGCTAGGACAATTTTTCATGTAACGACCATGAAATGATCTTATGTGTCGATGGTAACAACTATATTCATTGTGAAAAAAATGCCCATCAACCATTTATATGATGAATTCATTCAAACCCAACAAAAAATGGAGTCCTTGATCTTGAATTGCATTTCTTATTCATGTTGATTGGTTGAATTCCTAAAGAAAGAGTACCTCCCATCTTTTTTGTTTATCAAGGCTCCTCTTTTAGTTCTAAACACAATTTCTGACACAGCAATCAAGAAATAAACATTTGTGGATAGTCAACCTAGCATATTAATCAACTTAAACAAATCTAAAAACTATTAACACTCTGAATCTATTTACATCCATCAAACAAAGGAATCATTCGTCTTAGTTTGCAATTCATTCTCAGGTAATGTGTTCAAATTCTAAAATAATTAGAGTTTCCAATCACCTAATGCTAATTAGGGTTCTCATTTTGATGCTAGGACAATTTTTCATTCAACGACCATGAATTGATCTTATTTGTCAATCGTAACAACTATATTCATTGTGAAAACAATGCCTATCAACCATTTATTAGATGAATTCATTCAAACCCAACAAATAATGCAGTCCTTGATGTTGTATTGCATTTCTTATTCATGTATTGGTTGAATTCCTAAAGAAAGACTACCTCCCATCTTTTTTGTTTATCAAGGCTCCACTTTTAGTGCCAAACATAATTTTTGAATATGCAATCAAGAAATAAACATTTGTGGATAGTCACCCTAGCATATTAATCAACATAAACAAGTCTAAAAATTATTAACACTCTGAATCTATTTACATCCATCAAACAAAGTAATCATTCATCTTTGTTTGCAATTCGTTCTAAGATAATGTGTTGAAATTCCAAAATAATTAGAGTTTCCAATCACCTCATGCTAATTATGGTTCTCTTTTTGTTGCTTGGACTATTTTCAAGCAACGACCATGAAATGATCTTATGTGTCATTCGTGACAACTATATTTATTGTGAAAACAATACCCGACAACCATTTATATGATGAATTCATTCAAACCAAACAATTAATGCAGTCCTTGATCTTGAATTGCTTTTCTTATAGATGTTGATTGGTTGAATAACAAAAGAAAAAGTACCTCCCATCTTTTTTGTGTATAAAGGCTACTCTTTTAGTTCCAAGCACAATTTTTGATACAGTGATCATGAAATAAACATTTGTGCATAGACAACCTAGCATATTAATAAACATAAACACGTCTAAAAAATATTAACAATATGAATCTATTTACATCCATCAACCAAAGGAATCATTCATCTTTGTTTGCAATTTATTCTAAGGTAATGTGTTGAAATTCCAAAATAATTAGAGCGTCCAATCACCTCATGGTAATTAGGGTTCCCTTTTTGTTGCTAGGACTATTTTTCTATCAACGACCATGAAATGATCTTATGTGTCATTCGTAGCAACTATATTCATTGTGAAAACAATGCCCATCAATCATTTATAAGATGAATTCATTCAAACCCAAGAAATAATGCAGTCCTTCATCTTGAATTGCATTACTTAGTGATGTTGATTGGTTTAATTCCAAAAGAAAGAGTACCTCCCATCTTTTTTGTTTCTCAAGGCTCCTCTTTTAGTTCCAAAAACAATTTTTGATACAGAAATCACGAAAAAACATTTGTGGATAGTCAACCTAGCATACTAATCAATATAAACATGTAAAAAAACTATTAACACTCTAAATCTATTTACATTTATCAAACAAAGTAATCATTCATCTTTGTTTGCAATTCATTCTAAGGTAATGTGTTTAATGCTAATTAGGTTCTTATTTTGTTGCTAGGACAATTTTTCATGCAACGACCATGAAATGATCTTACGTGTTGATCGTAACAAGTATATTCATTGTGAAAAAAATGCCCATCAACCATTTATATGATGAATTCATTTAAACCCAATAAAAGATGTAGTCCTTGATCTTGAATTGCATTTCTCTTTCATGTTGATTGGTTGATTTCCTTAAAGAAAGAGCATCCCCCATTTTTTTGTTTATCAAGGCACCTTTTTTAGTTCCAAACACAATTTTTGATACGGCAAATTAGAAATAAACATTTGTGGATAATCAACCTAGCATAGTAATCAACATAAACAAGTCAAAAAACTATTAACACTCTGAATCTATTTACATCCATCAAACAAAGGAATCATTCATCTTTGTTTGCAATTTATTCTAAGGTAATGCGTTGAAATTCTGAAATAATTAGTGTTTCTAGTCACCTCATGCTAATTAGGGTTCTCTTTTTGTTGCTAGGACTATTTTTCTTGCAACGACCATGAAATGATCTTATGTGTCTTTGGTAACAATTATATTCATTGTGAAAACAATGCCCATCAACCATTTATAAGATGAATTCATTCAAACCCAACAAATAATACAGTTCTGGATCTTGAATTGCATTTCTTATTGATGTTGATTGGTTGAATTCCAAAAGAAAGAGAACCTCCCATCTTTTTTGATTATCAAGGCTCCTCTTTTAGTTCCAAACACAATTTTTGATACAGCAATCATGAAATAAACATTTGTGGATAGTCAACCTAGCATATGTATCAACATAAACAAGTCAAAAAACTATTAACACTCTGAATCTATTTACATCCATCAAAGAAGGGAATCATTCATCTTTGTTAGCAATTAATTATAAGGTAATGTGTTGAAATTCAAAAATAATTAGAGTTTCCAATCACCTCATGCTAATTAGGGTTCTGTTTTTGTTGCTAGAATTATTTTTCAAGCAACGTCCTTGAAATGAGCTTATGTGTCATTTGTAACAACTATATTCATTGTGAAAACAATGCCTATCAACCAGTTATAAGATGAATTCATTCAAACCCAACATTTAATGGAGTCCTTGATCTTTAATTGCTTTTCTTATTGATGTTGATTGGTTGAGTTCCAAAAGAAATAGTGCCTCCCATCTTTTTTGTTTATCAAGGCTCCTCTTTTAATTCAAAACACAATTTCTGATACAGCAATCATGAAATAAACATTTGTGGATAGTAAACCTAGCATATTAATCAACATAAACAAGTCAAAAAACTATTAACACTCTGAATCTATTTACATCCATCAACCAAAGGAATCATTCATCTTTGTTTGCAATTCATTCTAAGATAATGCATTGAAATTCCAGAATAATAATTTCTGTTTCCAATCACCTCATGCCAATTAGGGTTCTCTTTTTGTTGCTAGGACTATTTTTCTTGCAACGACCATGAAATGATCTTATGTGTCAATCCTAACAACTATATTCATTGTGAAAACAATGCCCATCAACCATTTATAAGATGAATTCATTCAAACCCAACAAATAATGGAGTCCTTGCTCTTGAATTGCATTTCTTATTGATGTTGATTGGTTCAATTCCAAAAGAAACCGTACCTCCCATCTTTTTTGTTTATCAAGGCTACTCGTTTAGTTCCAAGCACAATTTTTGATACAGTGATCATGAAATAAACATTTGTGCATAGACAACCTAGCATATTAATAATAAACGTAAACAAGTCTAAGAAGTATTAGCAAAAAGAATCTATTTACATCCATCAACAAATGGCGTCATTCATCTTTTTTCGCAATTCATTCTCAGGTAATGTGTTTGAAATTAAAAAAATTATTAGAGTTTCCAATCACCTCATGCTAATTAGGGTTCTCTTTTTGTTGGTAGGACTATTTTTCAAGCAACGACCATGAAATTTTCTTATGTGTCATTCGTAACAACTATATTCATTGTGAAAAGTGGCCCATCAACCATTTATAAGATGAATTCATTCAAACCCAACAAATAATGGAGTCCTTGATCTTGAATTGCATTTCTTATTGATGTTGATTGGTTGAATTCCTAAAGAAAGAGTACCTCCCATCTTTTTTGTTTATCAAGGCTCCTCTTTTATTTCTAAACACAATTTCTGATAAAGCAATCAAGAAATAAACCTTTGTGGATAGTCAACCTAGCATATTAATCAACATAAACAAATCTAAAAACTATTACCACTCTCAATCTATTTACATCCATCAAACAAATGAATCATTCACCTTTGTTTGCAATTCATTCTAAGGTAATGTGTTGAAATTCCAAAATAATTAGAGTTTCCAATCACCTCATGCCAATTAGGGTTCTCTTCTTGTTGCTAGGACTATTTTTCAAGCAATGACCATGAAATGATCTTATGTGTCATTCGTAACAACTATATTAATTGTGAAAACAATGCCCAACAACCATTTATATGATGAATTCATTCAAACCAAACAATTAATGCAGTCCTTGATCTTGAATTGCTTTTTTCTTATTGATGTTGATTGGTTGAATTCCAAAAGAAACAGTACCTCCCATCTTTTTTATTTATCAAGGTTACTATTAACACTCTGAATCTATTTACATCCATCAAATAAGGGAATCACTCATCTTTGTTTGCAATTCATTTAAGGAAATGAGTTGAAATTCAAAAATAATTAGTGTTCCCAATCACCTCATGCTAATTAGGGTCTCTTTTTGTTGCTAGGACTATTTTTCTTGCAACAACCATGAAATGATCTTATGTGTCAATCGTAACAACTATATTCATTGTGAAAACAATGCCTATCAACCAGTTATAAGATGAATTCATTCAAACCCAACATTTAATGGAGTCCTTGATCTTTAATTGCTTTTCTTATTGATGTTGATTGGTTGAGTTCCAAAAGAAATAGTGCCTCCCATCTTTTTTGTTTATCAAGGCTCCTCTTTTAATTCAAAACACAATTTCTGATACAGCAATCATGAAATAAACATTTGTGGATAGTAAACCTAGCATATTAATCAACATAAACAAGTCAAAAAACTATTAACACTCTGAATCTATTTACATCCATCAACCAAAGGAATCATTCATCTTTGTTTGCAATTCATTCTAAGATAATGCATTGAAATTCCAGAATAATTTCTGTTTCCAATCACCTCATGCCAATTAGGGTTCTCTTTTTGTTGCTAGGACTATTTTTCTTGCAACGACCATGAAATGATCTTATGTGTCAATCCTAACAACTATATTCATTGTGAAAACAATGCCCATCAACCATTTATAAGATGAATTCATTCAAACCCAACAAATAATGGAGTCCTTGCTCTTGAATTGCATTTCTTATTGATGTTGATTGGTTCAATTCCAAAAGAAACCGTACCTCCCATCTTTTTTGTTTATCAAGGCTACTCGTTTAGTTCCAAGCACAATTTTTGATACAGTGATCATGAAATAAACATTTGTGCATAGACAACCTAGCATATTAATAAACGTAAACAAGTCTAAGAAGTATTAGCAAAAAGAATCTATTTACATCCATCAACAAATGGCGTCATTCATCTTTTTTCGCAATTCATTCTCAGGTAATGTGTTGAAATTAAAAAATTATTAGAGTTTCCAATCACCTCATGCTAATTAGGGTTCTCTTTTTGTTGGTAGGACTATTTTTCAAGCAACGACCATGAAATTTTCTTATGTGTCATTCGTAACAACTATATTCATTGTGAAAAGTGGCCCATCAACCATTTATAAGATGAATTCATTCAAACCCAACAAATAATGGAGTCCTTGATCTTGAATTGCATTTCTTATTGATGTTGATTGGTTGAATTCCTAAAGAAAGAGTACCTCCCATCTTTTTTGTTTATCAAGGCTCCTCTTTTATTTCTAAACACAATTTCTGATAAAGCAATCAAGAAATAAACCTTTGTGGATAGTCAACCTAGCATATTAATCAACATAAACAAATCTAAAAACTATTACCACTCTCAATCTATTTACATCCATCAAACAAATGAATCATTCACCTTTGTTTGCAATTCATTCTAAGGTAATGTGTTGAAATTCCAAAATAATTAGAGTTTCCAATCACCTCATGCCAATTAGGGTTCTCTTCTTGTTGCTAGGACTATTTTTCAAGCAATGACCATGAAATGATCTTATGTGTCATTCGTAACAACTATATTAATTGTGAAAACAATGCCCAACAACCATTTATATGATGAATTCATTCAAACCAAACAATTAATGCAGTCCTTGATCTTGAATTGCTTTTCTTATTGATGTTGATTGGTTGAATTCCAAAAGAAACAGTACCTCCCATCTTTTTTATTTATCAAGGTTACTATTAACACTCTGAATCTATTTACATCCATCAAATAAGGGAATCACTCATCTTTGTTTGCAATTCATTTAAGGAAATGAGTTGAAATTCAAAAATAATTAGTGTTCCCAATCACCTCATGCTAATTAGGGTCTCTTTTTGTTGCTAGGACTATTTTTCTTGCAACAACCATGAAATGATCTTATGTGTCAATCGTAACAACTATATTCATTGTGAAAACAATGCCCATCAACCATTTATAAGATGAATTCGTTCAAACCCAACAAATAATGCAGTTCTTCATGTTGAATTGCATTTCTTATTGATGTTGATTGGTTGAATTCCAAAAGAAAGAGAACCTCCCATCTTTTTTGATTATCAAGGCTCCTCTTTTAGTTCCAAACACAATTTTTGATACAGCAATCATGAAATAAACATTTGTGGATAGTCAACCTAGCATATGTATCAACATAAACAAGTGAAAAAACTACTAACACTCTGAATCTATTTACATCCATCAAAGAAGGGAATCATTCATCTTTGTTTGCAATTCATTCTAAGGTAATGCGTTGAAATTCCAAAATAATTAGTGTTTCTAACAACTATATTCATTGTGAAAACAATGCCTATCAACCAATTATAAGAAGAATTCATTCAAACCCAACAACTAATGGAGTCCTAGATCTTTAATTGCTTTTGTTATTGATGTTGATTGGTGGAGTTCCAAAAGAAACAGTACCTCCCATCTTTTTTGTTTATCAAGGCTCCTCTTTTAGTTCGAAACAAAATTTCTGACACAGCAATCATGAAATAAACATTTGTGGATAGTCAACCTAGCATATTAATCAACATAAACAAGTCAAAAAACTATTAACACTCTGAATCTATTTACATCCATCAAACAAAGGAATCATCCATCTTTGTTTGCAATTCATTCTAAGGTAATGCGTTGAAATTCCGGAATAATTAGTGTTTCCAATCACCTCATGCTAATTAGGGTTCTCTTTTTGTTGCTAGGACTATCTTTCTTGCAACGACGATGAAATGATCTTATGTGTCAATGCTAACAACTATATTCATTGTGAAAACAATGCCCATCAGCCATTTATAAGATGAATTCATTCAAACCCAACAAATAATGCAGTCCTTGATCTTGAATTGCATTTCTTATTGATGTTGATTGGTTGAATTCCAAAAGAAACCGTACCTCCCATCTTTTTTGTTTATCAAGGCTACTCGTTTAGTTCCAAGCATAATTTTTCATACAGTGATCATGAAATAAACATTTGTGCATAGACAACCTAGCAAATTAATAAACATAAACAAGTCTAAAAAATATTAACAATCTGAATCTATTTACATCCATCAACCAAAGGAATCATTCGTCTTTGTTTGCAATTCATTCTAAGGTAATGCGTTGAAATTCCAAAACAATTAGTGTTTCCAATCACCTCATGCTAATTAGGGTTCTCTTTTTGTTCCTAGGACTATTTTTCTTACAACGACCATGAAATGATCTTATGTATCAATCCTCAAAACTATATTAATTGTGAAAACAATGCCCATCAACCATTTATAAGATGAATTCATTCAAACCAAACAAATAATGCAGTCCTTGATCTTCAATTGCATTTCTTATTCATGTTGATTGGTTGAACTCCTAAAGAAAGAGTACCTCCCATCTTTTTTGTTTACCAAGGCTCCACTTTTAGTGCCAAAGATAATTTTTGATAAAGCAATCAAGAAATAAACATTTGTGGATAGTCAACCTAGCATATTAATCAACATAAACAAGTCTAAAAACATTTAACACTCTGAATCTATTTACATCCATCAACCAAAAGAATCATTCATCTTTGTTTGCAATTTATTCTAAGGTAATGTGTTGAAATTCCAAAATAATTAGAGTTTCCGATCGCCCCATGCTGATTAGGGTTCTCTTTTTGTTGCTAGAAGTATTTTTCATGCAACGACCATGAAATGATCTTATGTGTCAATCGTAACAACTATATTCATTGTGAAAACAATGCCCATCAACCATTTATAAGATGATTTCATTCAAACCCAACAAATAATGCACTCCTTGATCTTGAATTGCTTTTCTTATTCATGTTGATTAGTTGAATTCCAAAAGAAAGAGTACCTCCCATCTTTTTTGTTTATCAAGGCTCCTGTTTTAGTTCCAAACACAATTTTTGATATAGCAGTCAAGAAATAAACATTTCTGGATAGTCAACATACCATATCAATCAACATAAACAAGTCTAAAAACTATCAACACTCTGAATCTATTTACATCCATCAAACAATGGAATCTTTCATCTTTGTTTGCAATTCATTCTAAGGTAATGTGTTGAAATTGCAAAATAATTAGAGTTTCCAATCACCTCATGCTAATAAGGGTTATATTTTTGTTGCTAGGACTATTTTTCATGCAATGACCATGAAATGATCTTATGTGTCATTCGTAACAACAATATTCATTGTGAAAACAATGCCCATTAACCATGTATAAGATGAATTAATTCAAACCCAACAAATAATGGCGTCCTTAATATTGAATGACATTTCTTTGTGATATTGATTCGTTGAATTCAAAAAGAAAGAGTACCTCTCATATTTTTTGTTTATCAAGGCTCTTCTTTTAATTCCAAATACATTTTTTGATATAGTGATGATGATATTATCATTTGTGGATACACAACCTAGCATATTAATCAACATACACAAGTGAAAAAACAATTAAAACTCTGAATCTATTTTCTTCCATTAACCAAAAGAATCATTCATCTTTGTTTGCAATTCAATCTAAGGTAATGTGTTGAAATTTTTAAATAATTAGAGTTTCCAATCACCTCATGCCAATTAGGGTTCACTTTTTGTTGCTGGGACTATTTTTCATGCAAGGACTATGAAATTATCTTATGTGTGATTTGTCGCAACTATATTCATTGTGAAAACAATGGCCATCAACCATTTATACGATGAATTCATTCAAATCCAACAAATAATGGAGTCCTTCATCGTGAATTGCATTTCTTCTTGATATTGATTGGTTGAATTCCAAAAGAAAGTGCACCTCTCATATTTTGTGTCTATCAAGGCTCCTCTTTTAATTCCAAATACATTTTTTGATATAGTGATCATGAAATTAACATTTGTGGATAGACAACCTAGTATATTAATCAACATAAACAAGTGAAAAAACTATTAAAACTCTGAATCTATTTTTAATAGAACGATCATGAAATAAAATATTTTGGATAGACAACCTAGTATATTAATCAATATAAATAAGTCTAAGAACTATTAGCACTCTGAATCAATTTACATTCATCAACCAAAGGAATCATTCATCTTGGTTTGCAATTCACTCTAAAGTAATAATGTGTTGAAATTCCAAAATAATTAGCGTTTCCAATCACCACATGCTAATTAGGGTTCTATTTTTGTTGCTAGGACTATTTTTCATCCAATGACCATGAAATGATCTTATGTGTCATTCGTAACAATTATATTCATTGTGAAAACAATGCCTATTAACCATTTATAAGATGAATTGATTCAAACACAACAAATAATGGCGTTCCGAATCTTGGATTGCATTTCTTCATGATATTGATTGGTTGAATTCAAAAAGAAAGAGTACCTCTCCTATTTTTTTTTTTTATCCAGGCTCCTCTTTTCATTCCAAATACATTTTTTGATACAGTGATGATGAAATTATCATTTGTGGATAGACAACCTAGTATATTAATCAACATACACAAGTGAAAAAACTATTAAAACTATGAATCTATTTTCTTCCATCAACCAAAAGAATCATTCATCTTTGTTTGCAATTCATTCTAAGGTAATGTGTTGAAATTCCAAAATAATTAGAGTTTCCAATCACCCCATGCTAATTAGGGTTCTCTTTTTGTTGCTAGGACAAATTTTCATGTAATGACCATGAAATGATCTTATGTGTCAATCGTAACAACTATATTCATTGTGAAAACAATGCCCATCAACCATTTATAAGATGATTTCATTCAAACCCAACAAATAATGCACTCCTTGATCTTGAATTGCTTTTCTTATTCATGTTGATTAGTTGAATTCCAAAAGAAAGAGTACCTCCCATCTTTTTTGTTTATCAAGGCTCCTGTTTTAGTTCCAAACACAATTTTTGATATAGCAGTCAAGAAATAAACATTTCTGGATAGTCAACATACCATATCAATCAACATAAACAAGTATAAAAACTATCAACACTCTGAATCTATTTACATCCATCAAACAATGGAATCATTCATCTTTGTTTGTAATTCATTCTAAGGTAATGTGTTGAAATTCTGAAATAATTAGAGTTTCCAATCACCTCATGCTAATTAGGGTTCTCTTTTTGTTGCTAGGAAAAATTTTCATGCAACGACCATGAAATGATCTTATGTGTCAATCATAACCACTATATTCATTGTGAAAACAATGCCCATCAACCATTTATAAGATGATTTCATTCAAACCCAACAAATAATGCAGTCCTTGATCTTGAATTGCTTTTCTTATTCATGTTTATTAGTTGAATTCCAAAAGAAAGAGTACCTCCCATCTTTTTTGTTTATCAAGACTCCCGTTTTAGTTCCAAACACAATTTTTAATACAGCAATCAAGAAATAAACATTTCTGCACAGTCAACCTACCATATTAATCAACATAAACAAGTCTAAAAACTTTCAACACTCTGAATCTATTTACATCCATCAAACAATGGAATCATTCATCTTTGTTTGCAATTCATTCTAAAGTAATGTGTTGAAATTGCAAAATAATTAGAGTTTCCAATCACCTCATGCTAATAAGGGTTATATTTTTGTTGCTAGGACTATTTTCATGCAATGACCATGAAATGATCTTATGTGTCATTCGTAACAACTATATTCATTGTGAAAACAATGCCCATTAACCATGTATAAGATGAATTAATTCAAACCCAACAAATAATGGCGTCCTTAATATTGAATCACATTTCTTTGTGATATTGATTGGTTGAATTCAAAAAGAAAGAGTACCTCTCATATTTTTTGTTTATCAAGGCTCTTCTTTTAATTCCAAAAACATTTTTTGATATAGTGATGATGAAATTATCATTTGTGGATACACAACCTAGCATATTAATCAACATACACAAGTGAAAAAACTATTAAAACTCTGAATCTATTTTCTTCCATCAACCAAAAGAATCATTCATCTTTGTTTGCAATTCAACCTAAGGTAATGTGTTGAAATTCTAAAATAATTAGAGTTTCCAATCACCTCATGCCAATTAAGGTTCACTTTTTGTTGCTGGGACGATTTTTCATGCAAGGACCATGAAATTATCTTATGTGTGATTCGTCACAACTATATTCATTGTGAAAACAATGCCCATCAACCATTTATAAGATGAATTCATTCAAATCCAACAAATAATGGAGTCCTTCATCGTGAATTGCATTTCTTCTTGATATTGATTGGTTGAATTCCAAAAGAAAGTGCACCTCTCATATTTTGTGTCTATCAAGGCTCCTCTTTTAATTCCAAATACATTTTTTGATATAGTTATCATGAAATTAACATTTGTGGATAGACAACCTAGTATATTAATCAACATAAACAAGTGAAAAAACTATTAAAACTCTGAATCTATTTTTGATAGAACGATCATGAAATAAACAATTTTGGATAGACATTAATCAATATAAATAAGTCTAATCAATTTACATCCATCAACCAAAGGAATCATTCATCTTGGTTTGCAATTCACTCTAAAGTAATGTGCTGAAATTCCAAAATAATTAGAGTTTCCAATCACCTCATGCTAATTAGGGTTCTCTTTTTATTGCTAGGACTATTTTTCATGCAACGACCATAAAATGATCTTATATGTCATTCGTCACAACTATATTCATTGTGAAAACAATGCCTATCAACCATTTATAAGATGAATTCATTCAAACCCAACAAATAATGGAGTCCTTAATCTTGAATTGCATTTCTTCTTGATATTGATTGGTTGAATTCCAAAAGAAAGAGTACCTCTCAAATTTTGTATCTATCAAGGCTTCTCTTTTAATTCCAAATACATTTTTTGATATAATGATCATGAAATTAACATTTGTGGATAGACAATATAGTATATTAATCAACACAAACAAGTGAAAAAACTATTAAAACTCTGAATCTATTTTCTTCCATCAACCAAAAGAATCATTCATCTTTGTTTGCACTTCATTCTCAGGTAATGTGCTGAAATTCCAAAATAATTAGAGTTTCCAATCACCTCATGCTAATTAGGGTTCTCTTTTTGTTGCTAGGACAGTTTTTCATGCACCGACCATGAAATGGTCTTATGTGTCATTCGTCGCAACTATATTCATTGCGAAAACAATGCCCATCAACCATTTATAAGATGAATTCATTCAAACCCAACAAATAATGGAGTCCTTAATCTTGAATTGCATTTCTTCTTGATATTGATTGGTTGAATTCCAAAAGAAAAGGTATGTCCCATCTTTTTTGTTCATCAAAGCTCCTCTTTTAGTTCCAAATACAATTTTTGATACAGCAATCATGAAATAAACACTTGTGGATAGTCAACCTAGCATTTTAATCAGTATAAATAAGTCTAAGAACTATTAACACTCTGAATCTATTTACATCCATCAACCAAAGTAATCATTCATCTTGGTTTGGAATTCACTCCAAAGTAATGTGTTGAAATTCCAAAATAATTAGAGTTTCCAATCACCTAATGCTAATTAGGGTTCTCTTTTTGTTGCTAGGACTATTTTTCATGCAACGACCATGAAATGTTCTTATGTGTCATTTGTAACAACTATATTCATTGTCAAAACAATGCCCATCAACCATTTATAAGATGAATTCATTCAAACCCAACAAATAATGGAGTCCTTAATCTTGAATTGCATTTCTTCTTGATATTGATTGGTTGAATTCCAAAAGAAAGAGTACCTCTCAAATTTTGTATCTATCAAGGCTTCTCTTTTAATTCCAAATACATTTTTTGATATAGTGATCATGAATTTAACATTTGTGGATAGACAACCTAGTATATTAATCAACATAAGCAAGTGAAAAAAATATTAAAACTCTGAATCTATTTTCTTCCATCAACCAATGGAATCATTCATCTTGGTTTGCAGTTCATTTTAAGGTTATGTATTGAAATTCTAAAATAATTAGAGTTTGCAATCACCTCATGCGAATTGGGGTTCCCTTTTTGTTACTAGGACTATTTTTCATGCAATGACGATGAAATAATCTTATGTGTCATTCGTAACAAGTATATTAATTGTGAAAAAAATGCCCATAAAAAATTTATAAGATGAAGTCATTCAAACCAAACAAATAATACAGTCCTTGATGTTGAATTGCATTTTTATTGATGTTGATTGGTTGAATTCCAAAAGAAAGAGTACCTCTCAAATTTTGTATCTATCAAGGCTTCTTTTTTAATTCCAAATACATTTTTTGATATAATGATCATGAAATTAACATTTGTGGATAGACAATATAGTATATTAATCAACACAAACAAGTGAAAAAATTATTAAAACTCTGAATCTATTTTCTTCCATCAACCAAAAGAATCATTCATCTTTGTTTGCAATTCATTCTAAGGTAATGTGTTGAAATTCCAAAATAATTAGAGTTTCCAATCACCTCATGCTAATTAGGGTTCTCTTTTTGTTGCTAGGACAGTTTTTCATGCACCGACCATGAAATGGTCTTATGTGTCATTCGTCGCAACTATATTCATTGTGAAAACAATGCCCATCAACCATTTATAAGATGAATTCATACAAACCCAACAAATAATGGAGTCCTTAATCTTGAATTGCATTTCTTCTTGATATTGATTGGTTGAATTCAAAAAGAAAGAGTACCTTTCAAATTTTGTATCTATCAAGGCTTCTCTTTTAATTCCAAATACATTTTTTGATATAATGATCATGAAATTAACATTTGTGGATAGACAATATAGTATATTAATCAACACAAACAAGTGAAAAAACTATTAAAACTCTGAATCTATTTTCTTCCATCAACCAAAAGAATCATTCATCTTTGTTTGCACTTCATTCTAAGGTAATGTGCTGAAATTCCAAAATAATTAGAGTTTCTAATCACCTCATGCTAATTAGGGTTCTCTTTTTGTTGCTAGGACTATCTTTCATGCAACGACCATGAAATGATGTTATGTGTCAATCGTAACAACTATATTTATTGTGAAAAAAATGCCCATCAACCATTTATAAGATGAATTCATTCAAACCCAACAAATAATGTAGTCCTTGATCTTGAATTGAATTTCTTATTAATGTTGATTGGTTGAATTCCAAAAGAAAGAGTACGTCCCATCTTTTTTGTTCATCAAAGCTCCTCTTTTAGTTCCACATACAATTTTTGATACAGCAATCATGAAATAAACACTTGTGGATAGTCAACCTAGCATTTTAATCAGTATAAATAAGTCTAAGAACTATTAACACTCTAAATCTAATTACATCCATCAACCAAAGTAATCTTCCATCTTGGTTTTTAATTCACTCCAAAGTAATGTGTTGAAATTCCAAAATAATTAGAGTTTCCAATCACCTAATGCTAATTAGGGTTCTCTTTTTGTTGCTAGGACTATTTTTCATGCAACGACCATGAAATGTTCTTATGTGTCATTCGTAACAACTATATTCATTGTCAAAACAATGCCCATCAACCATTTATAAGATGAATTCATTCAAACCCAACAAATAATGGAGTCCTTAATCTTGAATTGCATTTCTTCTTGATATTGATTGGTTGAATTCCAAAAGAAAGAGTACCTCTCAAATTTTGTATCTATCAAGGCTTCTCTTTTAATTCCAAATACATTTTTTGATATAGTGATCATGAAATTAACATTTGTGGATAGACAATATAGTATATTAATCAACACAAACAAGTGAAAAAATTATTAAAACTCTGAATCTATTTTCTTCCATCAACCAAAAGAATCATTCATCTTTGTTTGCAATTCATTCTAAGGTAATGTGTTGAAATTCCAAAATAATTAGAGTTTCCAATCACCTCATGCTAATTAGGGTTCTCTTTTTGTTGCTAGGACAGTTTTTCATGCACCGACCATGAAATGGTCTTATGTGTCATTCGTCGCAACTATATTCATTGCGAAAACAATGCCCATCAACCATTTATAAGATGAATTCATTCAAACCCAACAAATAATGGAGTCCTTAATCTTGAATTGCATTTCTTCTTGATATTGATTGGTTGAATTCCAAAAGAAAGAGTACCTCTCAAATTTTGTATCTATCAAGGCTTCTCTTTTAATTCCAAATACATTTTTTGATATAGTGATCATGAAATTAACATTTGTGGATAGACAACCTAGTATATTAATCAACATAAGCAAGTGAAAAAAATATTAAAACTCTGAATCTATTTTCTTCCATCAACCAATGGAATCATTCATCTTGGTTTGCAGTTCATTTTAAGGTTATGTATTGAAATTCTGAAATAATTAGAGTTTGCAATCACCTCATGCGAATTGGGGTTCCCTTTTTGTTACTAGGACTGTTTTTCATGCAATGACGATGAAATAATCTTATGTGTCATTCGTAACAAGTATATTAATTGTGAAAAAAATGCCCATAAAAAATTTATAAGATGAAGTCATTCAAACCAAACAAATAATACAGTCCTTGATGTTGAATTGCATTTCTTATTGATGTTGATTGGTTGAATTCCAAAACTAAGAGTACCTCCTATCTTTTTTGTTTATCAAGGCTCCTCTTTTAGTTCCAAAAACAATTTTTGATAAAAGGATCACGAAATAAACAATTTTGGATAGACAACCTAGTATATTAATCAGTATAAATAAGTCTAAGAACTATTAACACTCTGTATCTATTTACATCCATCAACCAAAAGAATCATTCATCTTGGTTTGCAATTCACTCTAAAGTAATGTGTTGAAATTCCAAAATAATTAGAGTTTCCAATCACCTCATGCTAATTAGGGTTCTCATTTTGTTCCTAGGACAATTTTCATGCAACGACCATGAAATGATCTTATGTGTCATTCATCACAACTATATTCATTGTGAAAACAATGCCCATCAACCATTTATAAGATGAATTCATTCAAACCCAACAAATAATGGAGCCCTTGATCTTGAATTGCATTTCTTATTGATGTTGATTGGTTGAATTGAAACAGAAAGAGTACCTCTCATATTATTTGTTTATCAAGGCTCCTCTTTTAATTCCAAATACATTTTTTGATATAATGATCATGAAATTAACATTTGTGGATAGACAACATAGTATATTAATAAACACAAACAAGTGAAAAAGCTATTAAAACTCTGAATCTATTTTCTTCCATCAACCAAAATAATCATTCATCTTTGTTTGCAATTCATTCTAAGGTAATGTGCTGAAATTCCAAAATAATTAGAGTTTCCAATAAGCTCATGCTAATTAGGGTTCTCTTTTTGTTGCTAGGACTATTTTTCATGCAACGACCATGAAATATTTTTATGTATCAATCGTAACAACTATATTTATTGTGAAAACAATGCCCATCAACCTTTTATAAGATGATTTCATTCAAACCAAACAAATAATGCAGTCCATGATCTTGAATTGCATTTGTTATTCATGTTGATTAGTTGAATTCCAAAAGAAAGAGTACCTCCCATCTTTTTTGTTTATCAAGGCTCCTCTTTTTGTTCCAAACACAATTTTTGATACAGCAATCAAGAAATAAACTTTTGTGGATAGTCAACCTAGAATATTAATAAACATAAAGAAGTCTAAAACTATTAACACTCTGAATCTATTTACATCCATCAAACAAAGGAATCATTCATCTTTGTTTGCAATTCATTCTAAGGTAATGTGTGGAAATTCCAAAATAATTAGAGTTTCCAATCACCTCATGCTAATTAGGGTTCTCTTTTTGTTGCTAGGACTATTTTTCATGCAACGACCATGAAATGATCTTATGTGTCATTCGTCACAACTATATTCATTGTGAAAACAATGCCCATCAACCATTTATAAGATCAATTCATTCAAACCCAACAAATAATGCAGTCCATGATCTTGAATTGCATTTGTTATTCATGTTGATTAGTTCAATTCCAAAAGAAAGACTACCTCCCATCTTTTTTGTTTATCAAGGCTCCTCTTTTTGTTCCAAACACAATTTTTGATACAGCAATCAAGAAATAAACATTTGTGGATAGTCAACCTGGCATATTAATCAACATAAACAAGTCTAAAATCTATTAACACTGAATCTATTTACAACCATCAAACAAAGGAATCATTCATATTTGTTTGCAATTAATTCTAAGCTAATGTGTTGAAATTTCAAAATAATTAGAGTTTCCAATCACCTCATGCTAATTAGGGTTCTCTTTTTGTTGCTAGGACTATTTTTCTTGCAACAACCATGAAATGATCTTATGTGTCATTCGTAACAACTATATTCATTGCAAAAACCATGGCCATCAACCATTTATAGGATGAATTCATTCTAACCCAACAAATAATGCAGTCCTTAATCCTGAATTGCATTTCTTCTTAATACTGATTGGTTCAATTCCAATAGAAGGAGTACCTCTCATCTTTTTTCTCTATCAAGGCTCCTCTTTTAATTCCAAATACATTTTTTGATATAGTGATCATAAAATTAACATTTTGTGGATAGACAACCTAGTATATTAGTTAACATAAAAAAGTGAAAAAAAAATTAAAACTGTGAATCAATTTTCTACCATCAACCAAAGGTATCATTCATCTTTGTTTGCAAATCATTCTAAGGTAATGTGTTGAAATTCCAAAATAATTAGAGTTTGCAATCACCTCATGCTAATTAGGGTTCTCTTTTTGTTGCTCGGACTATTTTTCATGCAATGACCATGAAATGTTCTTATGTGTCATTCGTAACAACTATATTCATTGTGAAAACAATGCCCATTAACCTTTTATAAGATGAATTCATTCAAACCCAACAAATAATGCAGTCCTTGATCTTGAATTGAATTTCTTGTTGATGTTGATTGGTTGAATTCCAAAAGAAAGAGTACGTCCCATCTTTTTTGTTCATCAAGGCTCCTCTTTTAGTTCCAAATACAATTTTTGATACAGTAATCATGAAATAAACACTTGTGGATAGTCAACCTAGCATTTTAATCAGTATAAATAAGTCTAAGAACTATTAACACTCTGAATCTATTTACATCCATCAACCAAAGTAATCATTCATCTTGGTTTGGAATTCACTCCAAAGTAATGTGTTGAAATTCCAAAATAATTAGAGTTTCCAATCACCTAACGCTAATTAGGGTTCTCTTTTTGTTGCTAGGACTATTATTCATGCAACGACCATGAAATGTTCTTATGTATCAATCGTAACAACTATATTTATTGTGAAAAGAATGCCCATCAACCTTTTATAAGATGATTTCATTCAAACCCAACAAATAATGCAGTCCATGATCTTGAATTGCATTTGTTATTCATGTTGATTAGTTGAATTCCAAAAGAAAGAGTACCTCCCATCCTTTTTGTTTATCAAGGCTCCTCTTTTTGTTCCAAACACAATTTTTGATACAGAAATCAAGAAATAAACATTTGTGGATAGTCAACCTAGAATATTAATCAACATAAAGAAGTCTAAAACTATTAACACTCTGAATCTATTTACATCCATCAAACAAAGGAATCATTCATCTTTGTTTGCAATTCATTCTAAGGTAATGTGTTGAAATTCCAAAATAATTAGAGTTTCCAATCACCTCATGCTAATTAGGGTTCTCTTTTTGTTGCTAGGACAATTTTTCATGCAACGACCATGAAATGATCTTATGTGTCATTCGTCACAACTATATTCATTGTGAAAACAATGCCCATCAACCATTTATAAGATGAATTCATTCAAACCCAACAAATAATGCAGTCCTTGATCTTGAATTGCATTTGTTATTCATGTTGATTAGTTCAATTCCAAAAGAAAGACTACCTCCCATCTTTTTTGTTTATCAAGGCTCCTCTTTTTGTTCCAAACACAATTTTTGATACAGCAATCAAGAAATAAACATTTGTGGATAGTCAACCTGGCATATTAATCAACATAAACAAGTCTAAAATCTATTAACACTCTGAATCTATTTACAACCATCAAACAAAGGAATCATTCATATTTGTTTGCAATTAATTCTAAGCTAATTTGTTGAAATTCCAAAATAATTAGAGTTTCCAATCACCTCATGCTAATTAGGGTTCTCTTTTTGTTGCTAGGACTATTTTTCTTGCAACAACCATGAAATGATCTTATGTGTCATTCGTAACAACTATATTCATTGCAAAAACCATGGCCATCAACCATTTATAGGATGAATTCATTCTAACCCAACAAATAATGCAGTCCTTAATCCTGAATTGCATTTCTTCTTAATACTGATTGGTTGAATTCCAATAGAAAGAGTACCTCTCATCTTTTTTGTTTATCAAGGCTCCTCTTTTTGTTCCAAACACAATTTTTGATACAGCAATCAAGAGATAAACATTTGTGGATAGGCAACCTAGAATATTAATCAACATAAAGAAGTCTAAAACTATTAACAGTCTGAATCTATTTACATCCATCAAACAAAGGAATCATTCATCTTTGTTTGCAATTCATTCTAAGGTAATGTGTCAAAATTCCAAAATAATTAGAGTTTCCAATCACCTCAAGCTAATTAGGGTTCTCTTTTTGTTGCTAGGTCTATTTTTCATGCAACGACCATGAAATGATCTTATGTGTCATTCGTCACAACTATATTCATTGTGAAAACAATGCCCATCAACCATTTATAAGATGAATTCATTAAAACCCAACAAATAATGGAGTCCTTAATCTTGAATTGCATTTCTTCTTGACATTTATTGGTTGAATTCCCAAAGAAAGAGTACATCTCATATTTTGTGTCTATCAAGGCTCCTCTTTTGATTCCAAATACATTTTTTGTTATAGTGATCATGAATTTAACATTTGTGGATAGACAACCTAGTATATTAATCAACATAAACAAGTGAAAAAACTATTAAAACTCTAAATCTATTTTCTTCTATCAACCAATGGAATCATTCATCTTGGTTTGCAGTTCATTCTAAGGTTATGTATTGAAATTCCAAAATAATTAGAGTTTGCAATCACCTCATGCGAACTGGGGTTCCCTTTTTGTTACTAGGACTGTTTTTCATGCAATGACCATGAAATAATCTTATGTGTCATTTGTAACAAGTATATTCATTGTGAAAACAATTCCCATCAACCATTTATAAGATGAAGTCATTCAAACCAAAAAAATAATACAGTCCTTGATCTTGAATTGCATTTCTTATTGATGTTGATTGGTTGAATTCCAAAAGAAAGAGTACCTCCTATCTTTTTTGTGTAGCAAGGCTCCTCTTTTAGTTCCAAATACAATTTTTGATAAGACGATCATGAAATAAACAATTTTGGATAGACAACCGAGTATATTAGTCAGTATAAATAAGTCTAGGAACTATTAACACTCTGAATCTATTTACATCCCTCAACCAAAGTAATCATTCATCTTGGTTTGCAATTCACTCTAAAGTAATGTGTTGAAATTCCAAAATGATTAGAGTTTCCAATCGCCTCATGCTAATTAGGGTTATCATTTTGTTGCTAGGACAATTTTTCATGTAACGACCATGAAATGAGCTTATGTGTCAATCGTAACAACTATATTTATTGTGAAAAGAATGCCCATCAACTATTTATAAGATGATTTCATTCAAACCCAACAAATAATGCAGTCCATGATCTTGAATTGCATTTGTTATTAATGTTGATTAGTTGAATTCCAAAAGAAAGAGTACCTCCCATCTTTTTTGTTTATCAAGGCTCCTCTTTTTGTTCCAAACACAATTTTTGATACAGCAATCAAGAAATAAACATTTGTGGATCGTCAACCTGGCATATTAATCAACATAAACAAGTATAAAATCTATTAACACTCTGAATCTATTTACAACCATCAAACAAAGGAATCATTCATATTTGTTTGCAATTCATTCTAAGCTAATGTGTTGAAATTCCAAAATAATTAGAGTTTCCAATCACCTCATGCTAATTAGGGTTCTCTTTTTGTTGCTAGGACTATTTTTCATGCAATGACCATGAAATGATCTTATGTGTCATTCGTCACAACTATATTATATTCATTGTGAAAACAGTGCCCGTCAACCATTTGTAGGATGAATTCATTCAAACCCAACAAATAATGGAGTCCTTAATCTTGAATTGCATTTCTTCTTGATATTGATTGGTTGAATTCGAAAAGAAAGTGTACCTCTCATATTTTGTATCTATCAAGGCTTTTCTTTTAATTCCAAATACATTTTTTGATATAGTTATCATGAAATTAACATTTGTGGATAGACAACCTAGTATATTAATCAACATAAAAAAGTGAGAAAAATATTAAAACTCTGAATCTATTTTCTTCCTTCAACCAATGGAATCATTCATCTTGATTTGCAGTTCATTTTAAGGTTATGTATTGAAATTCTGAAATAATTAGAGTTTGCAATCACCTCATGCGAACTGGGGTTCGCTTTTTGTTACTAGGACTGTTTTTCATGCAATGACGATGAAATAATCTTATGTGTCATTCGTAACAAGTATATTCATTGTAAAAACAGTGCCCATCAACCATTTATTAGAGTCTGCAATCACCTCATGCTAATTAGGGTTCTTTTTTTGTTGCTAGGACTATTTTTCATGCAACGACCATGAAATGTTCTTATGTGTCATTCGTAACAACTATATTCATTGTGAAAATAATGGCCATTAACCATTTATAAGATCAATTCATTCAAACCCAACAAATAATGCAGTCCTTGATCTTGAATTGAATTTCTTATTGATGTTGATTGGTTGAATTCCAAAAGAAAGAGTACGTCCCATCTTTTTTGTTTATCAAGGCTTCTCTTCTAGTTCCAAACACAATTTTTGATATAGCAATCATGAAATAAACATTTGTGGATAGTCAACCTAGCATATTAATCAGTATAAATAAGTGTAAGAACTATTAACACTCTGAATCTATTTACATCCATCAACCAAAGTAATCACTCATCTTGGTTTGGAATTCACTCTAAAGTCATGTGTTAAAATTTCAAAATAATTAGAGTTTCCACTCACCTCATGATAATTAGGGTTCTCATTTTGTTGCTAGGACAATTTTTCATGCAACGACCATGAAATGATCTTATGTGTCAATCGTAACAACTATATTTATTGTGAAAACAATGCCCATCAACTATTTATAAGATGATTTCATTCAAACCCAACAAATAATGCAGTCCATGATCCTGAATTGCATTTGTTATTCATGTTGATTAGTTGAATTCCAAAAGAAAGAGTACCTCCCATCTTTTTTGTTTATCAAGGCTCCTCTTTTTGTTCCAAACACAATTTTTGATACAGCAATCAAGAAATAAACATTTGTGGATAGTCAACCTGGCATATTAATCAACATAAACAAGTCTAAAATCTCTTAACACTCTGAATCTATTTACAACCATCAAACAAAGGAATCATTCATATTTGTTTGCAATCAAGAAATAAACATTTGTGGATAGTCAACCTGGCATATTAATCAACATAAACAAGTCTAAAATCTATTAACACTCTGAATCTATTTACAACCATCAAACAAAGGAATCATTCATATTTGTTTGCAATTCATTCTAAGCTAATGTGTTCAAATTCCAAAATAATTAGAGTTTCCAATCACCTCATGCTAATTAGGGTTCTCTTTTTATTGCTAGGACTATTTTTCTTGCAACAACCATGAAATGATCTTATGTGTCATTCGTAACAACTATATTCATTGTAAAAACCATGGCCATCAACCATTTATAGGATGAATTCATTCTAACCCAACAAATAATGCAGTCCTTAATCCTGAATTGCATTTCTTCTTAAAATTGATTGGTTTAATTCCAATAAAAGGAGTGCCTCTCATCTTTTTTGTTTATCAAGGTTCCTCTTTTAATTCCAAATACATTTTTGGATATAATGATCATGAAATTAACATTTTGTGAATAGACAACCTAGTATATTAGTTAACATAAAAAAGTGAAAAAAAAATTAAAACTCTAAATCAATTTTCTACCATCAACCAAAGGTATCATTCATCTTTGTTTGCAATTCATTCTAAGGTAATGTGTTGAAATTCCAAAATAATTAGAGTTTGCAATCACCTCATTCTAATTAGGGTTCTCTTTTTGTTGCTAGGACTATTTTTCATGCAACGACCATGAAATGTTCTTATGTGCCATTCGTAACAACTATATTCATTGTGAAAACAATGCCCATTAACCATTTATAAGATGAATTCATTCAAACCCAACAAATAATGTAGTCCTTGATCTTGAATTGAATTTCTTATTGATGTTGATTGGTTGAATTCCAAAAGAAAGAGTACGTCCCATCTTTTTTGTTTATCAAGGCTCCTCTTCTAGTTCCAAACAAAATTTTTGTTACAGCAATCATGAAATAAACATTTGTGGATAGTCAACCTAACATGTTAATCAGTATAAATAAGTCTAAGAACTATTAACACTCTGAATCTGTTTACATCTATCAACCAAAGTAATCATTCAACTTGGTTTGGAATTCACTCTAAAGTAATGTGTTGAAATTCCAAAATAATTAGAGTTTCCAATCACCTAATGCTAATTAGGGTTCTCTTTTTGTTGCTAGGACTATTTTTCATGCGACGACCATGAAATGTTCTTATGTGTCATTCATAACAACTATATTTATTGTGAAAACAATGCCCATCAACTATTTATAAGATGATTTCATTCAAACCCAACAAATAATGCAGTCCATGATCTTGAATTGCATTTGTTATTCAAGTTGATTAGTTGAATTCCAAAAGAAAGACTACCTCCCATCTTTTTTGTTTATCAAGGCTCCTCTTTTTGTTCCAAACACAATTTTTGATACAGCAATCAAGAAATAAACATTTGTGGATAGTCAACCTAGCATATTAATCAACATAAACAAGTCTAAAATCTATTAACACTCTGAATCTATTTACAACCATGAAACAAAGGAATCATTCATATTTGTTTGTAATTCATTCTAAGCTAATGTGTTGAAATTCCAAAATAATTAGAGTTTCCAATCAGCTCACGCTAATTAGGGTTCTCTTTTTGTTGCTAGGACTATTTTTCTTGCAACAACCATGAAATGATCTTATGTGTCATTCGTAACAACTATATTCATTGTAAAAACCATGGCCATCAACCATTTATAGGATGAATTCATTCTAACCCAACAAATAATGCAGTCCTTAATCCTGAATTGCATTTCTTCTTAATATTGATTGGTTCAATTCCAATAGAAGGAGTACCTCTCATCTTTTTTGTTTATCAAGGCTCCTCTTTTAATTCCAAATACATTTTTTGATATAGTGATCATGAAATTAACATTTTGTGGATAGACAACCTAGTATATAAATTAACATAAAAAAGTGAAAAAAAAATTAAAACTCTCAATCAATTTTCTACCATCAACCAAAGGTATCATTCATCTTTGTTTGCAATTCATTCTAAGGTAACATGTTGAAATTCCAAAATAAGTAGAGTTTGCAATCACCTCATGCTAATTAGGGTTCTCTTTTTGTTTCTAGGACTATTTTTCATGCAACGACTATGAAATGTTCTTAAGTGTCATTCGTAACAACTATATTCATTGTGAAAACAATGCCCATTAACCATTTATAAGATGAATTCATTCAAACCCAACAAATAATGCAGTCCTTGATCTTGAATTTAATTTCTTATTGATGTTGATTGATTGAATTCCAAAAGAAAGAGTACCTCCCATCTTTTTTGTTTATCAAAGCTCCTCTTTTAGTTCCAACAACAATTTTTGATAAAACGATCATGAAATAAGTCTAAGAAATATTAACGCGCTGAATCTATTTACATCCATCAACCAAAAGAATCATTCATCTTGGTTTGCAATTCACTCTAAAGTGATGTGTTGGAATTCCAAAATAATTAGAGTTTCCAATCACCTCATGCTAATTAGGGTTCTCATTTTGTTGCTAGGACAATTTCTCATGCAACGACCATGAAATGATCTTATGTGTCAATTGTAACAAGTATATTCATGGTGAAAACAATGCCCATCAACCATTGATAAGATGATTTCATTCAAACCCAACAAATAATGCAGTCCATGATCTTGAATTGCGTTTCTTATTCATGTTGATTTGTTGAATTCCAAAAGAAAGAGTACCTCCCATCTTTTTTGTTTATCAAGGCTCCTCTTTTTGTTCCAAACACAATTTTGGATACAGCAATCAAGAAATAAACATTTGTGCTTGGTTGAATTCCAAATGAAAGAGTACCTCCCATATTGATTGGTTGAATTCCAAATGAAAGAGTACCTCTCATATTTTTTGCTTATCAAGGTTCATCTTTTAATTCCAAATACATTTTTTGATATAGTGATCATGAAATTAACATTTGTGGATAGATAGCCTAGTATATTAATTAACATTAATAACTGAAAAAACTATTAAAACTCTGAATCTATTTTATTCCATCAACCAAAAGCATCATTCATCTTTGTTTGCAATTCATTCTAAGGTAATGTGTTGAAATTCCAAAATAATTAGAGTTTGCAATCACCTCATGCTAATTAGGGTTCTCTTTTTGTTGCTAGGACTATTTTTCTTGCAACGACCATGAAATGTTCTTAAGTGTCATTCGTAACAACTATATTCATTGTGAAAACAATGCCCATTAATCATTTATAAGATGAATTCATTAAAACCCAACAAATAATGCAGTCCTTGATCTTGAATTGAATTTCTTATTGATGTTGATTGGTTGAATTCCAAAAGAAAGAGTACCTCCCATCTTTTTTGTTTATCAAGGCTCCTCTTTTTGTTCCAAACACAATTTTGGATACAGCAATCAAGAAATAAACATTTGTGCTTGGTTGAATTCCAAATGAAAGAGTACCTCCCATATTGATTGGTTGAATTCCAAATGAAAGAGTACCTCTCATATTATTTGTTTATCAAGGCTCCTCTTTTAATTCCAAATAAATTTTTTGATATAGTGATCATGAAATTAACATTTGTGGATAGACAACATAGTATATTAATCAACATAAACAAGTGAAAAAACTATTAAAACTCTAAATCTATTTTCTTCCATCAACCAAAAGAATCATTCATCTTTGTCTGCAATTCATTCTAAGGTAATGTGTTGAAATTCCAAAATAATTAGAGTTTCCAATCATCTCATGCTAATTAGGGTTCTCTTTTTGTTGCTAGGACTATTTTTCATGCAACGACCATGAAATGATCTTATGTGTCATTCGTCACAACTATATTCATTGTGAAAACAATGCCCATCAACCATTTATAAGATGAATTCATTCAAACCCAACAAATAATGGAGTCCTTGAATTGCATTTCTTCTTGATATTGATTGGTGGAATTCCAAAAGAAAGAGTACCTCTCATATTTTGTGTCTATCAACGCTCCTCTTGTAATTCCAAATGCATTTTTTGATATAGTGATCATGAAATTAACATTTGTGGATAGACAACATAGAATATTAATCAACATAAACAAGTGAAAAAACTATTAAAACTCTGAATCTATTTTCTTCCATCAACCAATGGAATCATTCATCTTGGTTTGTAGATCATTCTAAGGTTATGTATTGAAATTCCAAACTAATTAGAGTTTGCAATCACTTCATGAGAACTAGGGTTCCCTTTTTGTTACTAGGACTATTTTTCATGCAATGACCATGAAATAATCTTATGTGTCATTTGTAACAAGTATATTCATTGTGAAAACAATGCCCATCAACCATTTATAAGATGAAGTCATTCAAACCAAACAAATAATACAGTCTTTGATGTTGAATTGCATTTCTTATTGATGTTGATTGGTTGAATTCCAAAAGAAAGAGTACCTCCTATCTCTTTTGTGTAGCAAAGCTCCTCTTTTAGTTCCAAATACAATTTTTGATAAAACGATCATGAAACAAACAATTTTGGATAGACAACCTAGTATATTAATCAGTATAAATAAGTCAAAGAACTATTAACACTCTGAATCTATTTACATCCATCAAACAAAGGAATCATTCATCTTTGTTTGCAATTCATTCTAAGGTAATGTGTTGAAATTCCAAAATAATTAGAGTTTCCAATCACCTAATGCTAATTAAGGTTCTCTTTTTGTTGCTAGGACTATTTTTCATGCAACGAACATGAAATGATCTTATGTGTCATTTGTCACAACTATATTCATTGTGAAAACAATGCCCATCAATCATTTATAAGATGAATTCATTCAAACCCAACAAATAATGGAGTCCTTGATCTTGAATTGCATCTCTTATTGATGTTGATTAGTTGAATTTAAACAGAAAGAGTACCTCTCATATTATTTATTTATCAAGGCTCCTCTTTTAATTCCAAATACATTTTTTGATATAGTGATCATGAAATTAACATTTGTGGATAGACAACATAGTATATTAATCAACATAAACTAGTGAAAAAACTATTAAAACTCTGAATCTATTTTCTTCCATCAACCAATGGAATCATTCATCTTGGTTTGCATTTCATTCTAAGGTTATGTATTGAAAATCCAAAATAATTAGAGTTTGCAATCACTTCATGCGAACTGGGGTTCCCTTTTTGTTACTAGGACTATTTTTCATAGAATGACCATGAAATAATCTTATGTGTCATTTGTAACAAGTATATTCATTGTGAAAACAATGCCCATCAACCTTTTATAAGATGAAGTCATTCAAACCAAACAAATAATACAGTCCTTGATGTTGAATTGCATTTCTTATTGATGTTGATTGGTTGAATTCCAAAAGAAAGAGTACCTCCTATATCTTTTGTGTAGCAAAGCTCCTCTTTTAGTTCCAAAAACAATTTTTGATAAAACGATCATGAAATAAACAATTTTGGATAGACAACCTAGTATATTAATCAGTATAAATAAGTCAAAGAACTATTAACACTCTGAATCTATTTACATCCCTCAACCAAAGTAATCATTCATCTTGGTTTGCAATTCACTCTAAAGTAACGTGTTGAAATTCCAAAATAATTAGAGTTTCCAATCACCTCATGCTAATTAGGGTTCTCTTTTTGTTGCTAGGACTATTTTTCATGCAACGACCATGAAATGATGTTATGTGTCAATCGTAACAACTATATTTATTGTGGAAACAATGCCCATCAACTATTTATAAGATGATTCCATTCAAACCCCACAAATAATGCAGTCCTTGATCTTGAAGTGCATTTGTTATTCATGTTGATTAGTTGAATTCCAAAAGAAATAGTACCTCCCATCTTTTTTGTTTATCAAGGCTCCTCTTTTTGTTCCAAACACAATTTTTGATACAGCAATCAAGAAATAAACATTTGTGGATAGTCAACCTAGCATATTAATCAACATAAAGAAGTCTAAAACTATTAACACTCTGAATCTATTTACATCCATCAAACAAAGGAATCATTCATCTTTGTTTGCAATTCATTCTAAGGTAATGTGTTGAAATTCCAAAATAATTAGAGTTTCCAATCACCTTATGCTAATTAGGGTTCCCTTTTTGTTGCTAGGACTATTTTTCATGCAACGACCATGAAATCATCTTATGTGTCATTCGTCACAACTATATTCATTGTGAACACAATGCGCATCAACCATTTATAAGATGAATTCATTCAAACCCAACAAATAATGGAGTCCTTGATCTTGAATTGCATCTCATATTGATATTGATTAGTTGAATTTAAACAGAAAGAGTACCTCTCATATTATTTGTTTATCAAGGCTCCTCTTTTAATTCCAAATACATTTTTTGATATAGTGATCATGAAATTAACATTTGTGGATAAACAACATAGTATATTAATCAACATAAACAACTGAAAAAACAATTAAAACTCTGAATCTATTTTCTTCCATCAACCAAAAGAATCATTCATCTTTGTTTGCAATTCATTCTAAGGTAATGTGTTGAAATTCCAAAATAATTAGAGTTTCCAATCACAACATGCTAATTAGGGTTCTCTTTTTATTGCTAGGACTATTTTTCATGCAACAACCATGAAATGATCTTATGTGTCATTCGTCACAACTATATTCATTGTGAATACAATGCCCATCAACCATTTATAAGATGAATTCATTCAAACCAAACAAATAATGGAGTCCTTAATCTTGAATTGCATTTCTTCTTGATATTGATTGGTTGAATCCCAAAAGAAAGAGTACCTCTCGTATTTTGTGTCTATCAAGGCTCCTCTTTTAATTCCAAATACATTTTTTGATATAGACAACCTAGTATGTTAATCAACATAAACAAGTGAAAAAACTATTAAAACTCTGAATCTATTTTCTTCCATCAACCAATGGAATCATTCATCTTGGTTTGCGGTTCATTCTAAGGTTATGTATTGAAATTCTGAAATAATTAGAGTTTGCAATCACCTCATGCGAACTGGGATTCCCTTTTTGTTACTAGGACTGTTTTTCATGCAATGACCATGAAATAATCCTTTGTGTCTTTTGTAACAAGTATATTCATTGTGAAAACAATGCCCATCAACCATTTATAAGATGAAGTCATTCAAACCAAAAAAATAATATAGTCCTTGATCTTGAATTGCATTTCTTATTGATGTTGATTGGTTGAATTCAAAAAGAAAGAGTACCTCTCATATTATTTGTTTATCAAGGCTCCTCTTTTAATTCCAAATACATTTTTTGATATAGTGATCACGAAATTCACATTTTGTGCATAGACAACCTAGCATATTAATTAACATTAACAACTGAAAAAACTATTAAAACTCTGAATCAATTTTCTTCCATCAACCAACGGAATCATTCATCTTTGTTTGCAATTCATTCTAAGGTAATGTGTTGAAATTCCAAAATAATTAGAGTTTCCAATCACCTCATGCTAATTAGGGTTCTCTTTTAGTTGCTAGGACTATTTTTCATGCAACGACCATGAAATGTTCTTATGTGTCATTCGTCACAACTATATTCATTGTGAAAACAATGCCCATCAACCATTTATAAGATGAATTCATTAAAACCCAACAAATAATGGAGTCCTTAATCTTGAATTGCATTTCTTCTTGATATTGATTGGTTGAATTCCCAAAGAAAGAGTACCTCTCATATTTTGTGTCTATCAAGGCTCATCTTTTGATTCCAAATACATTTTTTGATATAGTGATCATGAATTTAACATTTGTGGATAGACAACCTAGTATATTAATCAACATAATGAAGTGAAAAAACTATTAAAACTCTGAATCTATTTTCTTCCATCAAGCAATGGAATCATTCATCTTGGTTTGTAGTTCATTCTAAGGTTATGTATTGAAATTCCAAAATAATTAGAGTTTGCAATCACTTCATGCGAACTGGGGTTCCCTTTTTGTTACTAGGACTGTTTTTCATGCAATGACCATGAAATAATCTTATGTGTCATTGGTAACAAGTATATTCATTGTGAAAACAATGCCCATCAACTATTTATAAGATGAAGTCATTCAAACCAAACAAATAATACAGTCCTTGATCTTGAATTGCATTTCTTATTGATGTTGATTGGTTGAATTCCAAAAGAAAGAGTACCTCCTATCTTTTTTGTGTAGCAAAGCTCCTCTTTTAGTTCCAAATACAATTTTTGATAAAATGATCAAGAAATAAACAATTTTGGATAGACAACCTAGTATATTAATCAGTATAAATAAGTCAAAGAACTATTAACACTCTGAATCTTTTAACATCCATCAACCAAAGTAGTCATTCACCTTGGTTTGCAGTTCACTCTAAAGTAATGTGTTGAAATTCCAAAATACTTAGAGTTTCCAATCACCTCATGCAAATTAGGGTTCTGATTTTGATGCTAGGACAATTTTTTATGCAACGACCATGAAATGATGTTATGTGTCAATCGTAACAACTATATTTATTGTGAAAACAATGCCCTTCAACTATTTATAAGATGATTTCATTCAAACCCAACAAATAATGCAGTCCATGATCTTGAATTGCATTTGTTATTCATGTTGATTAGTTGAATTCCAAAAGAATGAGTACCTCCCATCTTTTTTGTTTATCAAGACTCCTCTTTTTGTTCCAAACACAATTTTTGATACAGAAATCAAGAAATAAACATTTGTGGATAGTCAACCTGGCATATTAATCAACATAAACAAGTCTAAAATCTATTAACACTCTAAATCTATTTACAACCATCAAACAAACGAATCATTCATATTTGTTTGCAATTCATTCTAAGCTAATGTGTTGAAATTCCAAAATAATTAGAGTTTCCAATCACCTCATGCTAATTAGGGTTCTCTTTTTGTTGCTAGGACTATTTTTCTTGCAACAACCATGAAATGATCTTATGTGTCATTCGTAACAACTATATTCATTGTAAAAACCATGGCCATCAACCATTTATAGGATGAATTCATTTTAACCCAACAAATAATGCAGTCCTTAATCCTGAATTGCATTTCTTCTTAATATTGATTGGTTTAATTCCAATAGAAGGAGTACCTCTCATCTTTTTTGTTTATCAAGGCTCCTCTTTTAATTCCAAATAAATTTTTGATATAGTGATCATGAAATTAACATTTTGTGTATAGACAACCTAGTATATTAGTTAACATAAAAAAGTGAAAAAAAAAATGAAAACTCTAAATCAATTTTCTACCATCAATCAAAGGTATCATTCATCATTGTTTGCAATTAATTCTAAGGTAATGTGTTGAAATTCCAGAATAATTAAAGTTTGCAATCACCTCATGCTAATTAGGGTTCTCTTTTTGTTGCTAGGACTATTTTTCATGCAACGACCATGAAATGTTCTTATGTGTCATTCGTAACAGCTATATTCATTGTGAAAACATTGCCCATTAACCATTTATAAGATGAATTCATTCAAACCCAACAAATAAAGCAGTCCTTGATCTTGAATTGAATTTCTTATTCATGTTGATTGGTAAGAAAGAGTACGTCCCATCTTTTTTGTTTATGAAGACTCCTCTTTTAGTTCCAAACACAATTTTTGATACAGCAATCATGAAATAAACATTTGTGGATAGTGAACCTAGCATATTAATCAGTATAAATAAGTCTAAGAACTATTAACACTCTGAATCTATTTACATCCATCAACCAAAGTAATCATTCATCTTGGTTTGGAATTCACTCTAAAGTAATATGTTGAAATTCCAAAATAATTAGAGTTTCCAATCACCTAATGCTAATTAGGGTTCTCTTTTTGTTGCTAGGACTATTTTTCATGCAACGACCATGAAATGTTCTTCTGTGTCATTCGTAACAACTATATTCATTGTGAAAACAATGCCCATAAACCCATTTATAAGATGAATTCATTCAAACCCAACAAATAATGGAGTCCTTAATCTTGAATTGCATTTCTTCTTGATATTGATTGGTTGAATTCCCAAAAGAAAGAGTATCTCTCATATTTTTGTGTCTATCAACGCTCCACTTTTGATTCCAAATACATTTTTTGATATAGTGATCATGAATTTTAACATTTGTGGAGAGACAACCTAGTATATTAATCAACATAAACAAGTGAAAAAAAAATATTAAAACTCTGAATCTATTTTCTTCCATCAAACAAAGGAATCATTCATCTTTGTTTGCAATTCATTCTAAGGTAATGTGTTGAAATTCCAAACTAATTAGAGTTTGCAATCACCTAATGCTAATTAGGGTTCTCTTTTTGTTGCTAGGACTATTTTTTTTCATGCAACGACCATGAAATGATCTTATGTGTCAATCGTAACAACTATATTTATTGTGAAAACAATGCCCATCAACTATTTATAAGATGAATTCATTCTAACCCAACAAATAATGCAGTCCTTAATCCTCAATTGCATTTCTTCTTAATATTGATTTGTTTAATTCCAATAGATTGTGTACCTCTCATCTTTTTTGTTTATCAAGGCTCCTCTTTTGATTCCAAATACATTTTTTGATATAGTGATCATGAAATTAACATTTTGTGGATAGACAACCTAGTATATTAGTTAACATAAAAAAGTGAAAAAAAAAAATTAAAACTCTGAATCAATTTTCTACCATCAACCAAAGGTATCATTCATCTTTGTTTGCAATTCATTCTAAGGTAATGTGTTGAAATTCCAAAATAATTAGAGTTTACAATCACCTAATGCTAATTAGGGTTCTCTTTTTGTTGCTAGGACTATTTTTCATGCAACGACCATGAAATGATCTTATTTGTCAATCATAACAACTATATTTATTGTGAAAACAATGCCCATCAACTATTTATAAGATGAATTCATTCTAACCCAACAAATAATGCAGTCCTTAATCCTCAATTGCATTTCTTCTTATTATTGATTTGTTTAATTCCAATAGAATGTGTACCTCTCATCTTTTTTGTTTATCAAGGCTCCTCTTTTAATTCCAAATACATTTTTTGATATAGTGATCATGAAATTAACATTTTGTGGATAGACAACCTAGTATCTTAGTTAACATAAAGAAGTGAAAAAAAAATTAAAACTCTTAATCAATTTTCTACCATCAACCAAAGGTATCATTCATCCTTGTTTGCAATTCATTCTAAGGTAATGTGTTGAAATTCCAAAATAATTAGAGTTTGCAATCACCTCATGCTAATTAGGGTTCTCCTTTTATTGCCAGGACTATTTTTCATGCAACGACCATGAAATGTTCGTATGTGTCATTCGTAACAACTATATTCATTGTGAAAACATTGCCCATTAACCATTTATAAGATGAATTCATTCAAACCCAACAAATAAAGCAGTCCTTGATCTTGAATTGAATTTCTTATTCATGTTGATTGGTAAGAAAGAGTACGTCCCATCTTTTTTGTTTATGAAGACTCCTCTTTTAGTTCCAAACACAATTTTTGATACAGCAATCATGAAATAAACATTTGTGGATAGTGAACCTAGCATATTAATCAGTATAAATAAGTCTAAGAACTATTAACACTCTGAATCTATTTACATCCATCAACCAAAGTAATCATTCATCTTGGTTTGGAATTCACTCTAAAGTAATATGTTGAAATTCCAAAATAATTAGAGTTTCCAATCACCTAATGCTAATTAGGGTTCTCTTTTTGTTGCTAGGACTATTTTTCATGCAACGACCATGAAATGTTCTTCTGTGTCATTCGTAACAACTATATTCATTGTGAAAACAATGCCCATAAACCATTTATAAGATGAATTCATTCAAACCCAACAAATAATGGAGTCCTTAATCTTGAATTGCATTTCTTCTTGATATTGATTGGTTGAATTCCCAAAAGAAAGAGTATCTCTCATATTTTGTGTCTATCAACGCTCCACTTTTGATTCCAAATACATTTTTTGATATAGTGATCATGAATTTAACATTTGTGGAGAGACAACCTAGTATATTAATCAACATAAACAAGTGAAAAAAATATTAAAACTCTGAATCTATTTTCTTCCATCAAACAAAGGAATCATTCATCTTTGTTTGCAATTCATTCTAAGGTAATGTGTTGAAATTCCAAACTAATTAGAGTTTGCAATCACCTAATGCTAATTAGGGTTCTCTTTTTGTTGCTAGGACTATTTTTCATGCAACGACCATGAAATGATCTTATGTGTCAATCGTAACAACTATATTTATTGTGAAAACAATGCCCATCAACTATTTATAAGATGAATTCATTCTAACCCAACAAATAATGCAGTCCTTAATCCTCAATTGCATTTCTTCTTAATATTGATTTGTTTAATTCCAATAGAATGTGTACCTCTCATCTTTTTTGTTTATCAAGGCTCCTCTTTTGATTCCAAATACATTTTTTGATATAGTGATCATGAAATTAACATTTTGTGGATAGACAACCTAGTATATTAGTTAACATAAAAAAGTGAAAAAAAAATTAAAACTCTGAATCAATTTTCTACCATCAACCAAAGGTATCATTCATCTTTGTTTGCAATTCATTCTAAGGTAATGTGTTGAAATTCCAAAATAATTAGAGTTTACAATCACCTAATGCTAATTAGGGTTCTCTTTTTGTTGCTAGGACTATTTTTCATGCAACGACCATGAAATGATCTTATTTGTCAATCATAACAACTATATTTATTGTGAAAACAATGCCCATCAACTATTTATAAGATGAATTCATTCTAACCCAACAAATAATGCAGTCCTTAATCCTCAATTGCATTTCTTCTTATTATTGATTTGTTTAATTCCAATAGAATGTGTACCTCTCATCTTTTTTGTTTATCAAGGCTCCTCTTTTGATTCCAAATACATTTTTTGATATAGTGATCATGAAATTAACATTTTGTGGATAGACAACCTAGTATATTAGTTAACATAAAGAAGTGAAAAAAAAAATTAAAACACTGAATCAATTTTCTACCATCAACCAAAGGTATCATTCATCTTTGTTTGCAATTCATTCTAAGGTAATGTGTTGAAATTCCAAAATAATTAGAGTTTGCAATCACCTCATGCTAATTAGGGTTCTCTTTTTGTTGCTAGGACTATTTTTCATGCAACGACCATGAAATGTTCGTATGTGTCATTCGTAACAACTATATTCATTGTGAAAACAATGCCCATTAACCATTTATAAGATGAATTCATTCAAACCCAACAAATAATGCAGTCCTTGATCTTGAATTGAATTTCTTATTGATGTTAATTGGTTGAATTCAAAAAGAAAGAGTACGTCCCATCTTTTTTGTTTATCAAGGCTCCTTTTTTAGTTCCAAACACAATTTTTGATACAGCAATCATGAAATAAACATTTGTGGATAGTCAACCTAGCATATTAATCAGTATAAATAAGTCTAAGAACTATTAACACTCTGAATCTATTTACATCCATCAACTAAAGTAATCATTCATCTTGGTTTGGAATTCACTCTAAAGTAATGTGTTGAAATTCCAAAATAATTAGAGTTTCCAATCACCTCATGCTAATTAGGGTTCTCTTTTTGGTGCCATGACTATTTTTCATGTAACGACCATGAAATGATCTTATGTGTCATTCGTCACAACTATATTCATTGTGAAAACAATGCCCATCAACCATTTATAAGATGAATTCATTCAAACCCAAGAAATAATGGAGTCTTTGATCTTGAATTGCATTTCTTATTGATGTTGATTGGTTGAATTTAAACAAAAGGAGTACCTCCCATATTATTTGTTTATCAAGGCTCCTCTTTTAGTTTCAAATACATTTTTTGATATAATGATCATGAAATTAACATTTGTGGATAGACAACATAGTATATTAATCAACACAAACAAGTGAAAAAACTATTAAAACTCTGAATCTATTTTCTTCCATCAACCAAAAGATTCATTCAGCTTTGTTTGCAATTCATTCTAAGGTAATGTGCTGAAATTCCAAAATAATTAGAGTTTCCAATCACCTCATGCTAATTAGGGTTCTCTTTTTGTTGCTAGGACTATTTTTCATGCAACGACCATGAAATGTTCTTATGTGTCATTTGTAACAACTATATTCATTCTGAAAACAATGCCCATTAACCATTTATATGATGAATTCATTCAAACCCAACAAATCATGCAGTCCTTCATCTTGAATTGAATTTCTTATTCATGTTGATTGGTTGAATTCAAAAAGAAAGAGTACGTCCCATCTTTTTTGTTTATGAAGACTCCTCTTTTAGTTCCAATCACAATTTTTGATACAGCAATCATGAAATAAACATTTGTGGATAGTCAACCTAGCATATTAATCAGTATAAATAAGTCTAAGAACTATTAACACTGAATCTATTTACATCCATCAACCAAAGTAATCATTCATCTTGGTTTGGAATTCACTCTAAAGTATGTGTTGAAATTCCGAAATAATTAGAGTTTCCAATCACCTCATGCTAATTAGGGTTCTCTTATTCTTGCTAGGACTATTTTTCATGCAACGACCATGAAATGTTCTTCTGTGTCATTCGTAACAACTATATTCATTGTGAAAACAATGCCCATCAACCATTTATAAGATGAATTCATTCAAACCCAACAAATAATGGAGCCCTTAATCTTGAATTGCATTTCTTCTTGATATTGATTGGTTGAATTCCCAAAAGAAAGAGTATCTCTCATATTTTGTGTCTATCAACGCTCCTCTTTTGATTCCAAATACATTTTTTGATATAGTGATCATGAATTTAACATTTGTGGATAGACAACCTAGTATATTAATCAACATAAACAAGTGAAAAAAAAATATTAAAACTCTGAATCTATTTTCTTCCATCAAACAAAGGAATCATTCATCTTTGTTTGCAATTCATTCTAAGGTAATGTGTTGAAATTCCAAAATAATTAGAGTTTGCAATCACCTCATGCTAATTAGGGTTCTCTTTTTGTTGCTAGGACTATTTTTCATGCAACGACCATGAAATGTTCGTATGTGTCATTCGTAACAACTATATTCATTGTGAAAACAATGCCCATTAATCATTTATAAGATGAATTCATTCAAACCCAACAAATAATGCAGTCCTTGATCTTGAATTGAATTTCTTATTGATGTTAATTGGTTGAATTCAAAAAGAAAGAGTACGTCCCATCTTTTTTGTTTATCAAGGCTCCTTTTTTAGTTCCAAACACAATTTTTGATACAGCAATCATGAAATAAACATTTGTGGATGGTCAACCTAGCATATTAATCAGTATAAATAAGTCTAAGAACTATTAACACTCTGAATCTATTTACATCCATCAACCAAAGTAATCATTCATCTTGGTTTGGAATTCACTCTAAAGTAATGTGTTGAAATTCCAAAATAATTAGAGTTTCCAATCACCTCAAGCTAATTAGGGTTCTCTTTTTGTTGCTAGGACTATTTTTCATGTAACGACCATGAAATGATCTTATGTGTCATTCGTCACAACTATATTCATTGTGAAAACAATGCCCATCAACCATTTATAAGATGAATTCATTCAAACCCAAGAAATAATGGAGTCTTTGATCTTGAATTGCATTTCTTATTGATGTTGATTGGTTGAATTTAAACAAAAGCAGTACCTCCCATATTATTTGTTTATCAAGGCTCCTCTTTTAGTTTCAAATACATTTTTTGATATAATGATCATGAAATTAACATTTGTGGATAGACAACATAGTATATTAATCAACACAAACAAGTGAAAAAACTATTAAAACTCTGAATCTATTTTCTTCCATCAACCAAAAGATTCATTCAGCTTTGTTTGCAATTCATTCTAAGGTAATGTGCTGAAATTCCAAAATAATTAGAGTTTCCAATCACCTCATGCTAATTAGGGTTCTCTTTTTGTTGCTAGGACTATTTTTCATGCAACGACCATGAAATGTTCTTATGTGTCATTTGTAACAACTATATTCATTCTGAAAACAATGCCCATTAACCATTTATATGATGAATTCATTCAAACCCAACAAATCATGCAGTCCTTCATCTTGAATTGAATTTCTTATTCATGTTGATTGGTTGAATTAAAAAAGAAAGAGTACGTCCCATCTTTTTTGTTTATGAAGACTCCTCTTTTAGTTCCAATCACAATTTTTGATACAGCAATCATGAAATAAACATTTGTGGATAGTCAACCTAGCATATTAATCAGTATAAATAAGTCTAAGAACTATTAACACTGAATCTATTTACATCCATCAACCAAAGTAATCATTCATCTTGGTTTGGAATTCACTCTAAAGTATGTGTTGAAATTCTGAAATAATTAGAGTTTCCAATCACCTCATGCTAATTAGGGTTCTCTTATTCTTGCTAGGACTATTTTTCATGCAACGACCATGAAATGTTCTTCTGTGTCATTCGTAACAACTATATTCATTGTGAAAACAATGCCCATCAACCATTTATAAGATGAATTCATTCAAACCCAACAAATAATGGAGCCCTTAATCTTGAATTGCATTTCTTCTTGATATTGATTGGTTGAATTCCCAAAAGAAAGAGTATCTCTCATATTTTGTGTCTATCAACGCTCCTCTTTTGATTCCAAATACATTTTTTGATATAGTGATCATGAATTTAACATTTGTGGATAGACAACCTAGTATATTAATCAACATAAACAAGTGAAAAAAATATTAAAACTCTGAATCAATTTTCTACCGTCAACCAAAGGTATCATTCATCTTTGTTTGCAATTCATTCTAAGGTAATGTGTTGAAATTCCAAAATAATTAGAGTTTCCAATCACCTAATGCGAATTAGGGTTCTCTTTTTGTTGCTAGGACTATTTTTCATGCAACAACCATGAAATGATCTTATGTGTCAATCGTAACAACTATATTTATTGTGAAAACAATGCCCATCAACTATTTATAAGATGATTTCATTCAAACCCAACAAATAATGCAATCCATGATCTTGAATTGCATTTGTTATTCATGTTGATTAGTTGAATTCCAAAAGAAACAGTACCTCCCATCTTTTTTGTTTATCAAGGCTCCTCTTTTTGTTCCAAACACAATTTTTGATACAGCAATCAAGAAATAAACATTTGTGGATAGTCAACCTGGCATATTAATCAACATAAACAAGTCTAAAATCTATTAACACTCTGAATCTATTTACAACCATCTCAACAAAGGAATCATTAATATTTGTTTGCAATTCATTCTAAGGTAATGTGTTGAAATTCCAAAATAATTAGAGTTTCCAATCACCTCATGCCAATTAGGGTTCTCTTTTGGTTGCTAGGACAATTTTTCTTGCAACAACCATGAAATGATCTTATGTGTCATTCGTAACAACTATATTCATTGTAAAAACCATGGCCATCAACCATTTATAGGATGAATTCATTCTAACCCAACAAATAATGCAGTCCTTGATCTTGAATTGAATTTCTTATTGATGTTAATTTGTTGAATTCAAAAAGAAAGAGTACGTCCCATCTTTTTTGTTTATCTAGGCTCCTCTTTTAGTTCCAAACACAATTTTTGATACAGCAATCATGAAATAAACATTTGTGGATAGTCAACCTAGCATATTAATCAGTATAAATAAGTCTAAGAACTATTAACACTCTGAATCTATTTACATCCATCAACCAATGTAATCATTCCTCTTGGTTTGCAATTAACTCTAAAGTAATGTGTTGAAATTCCAAAATAATTAGAGTTTCCAATCACCTCATGCTAATTAGGGTTCTCTTTTTGGTGCCATGACTATTTTTCATGTAACAACCATGAAATGATCTTATGTGTCATTCGTCACAACTATATTCATTGTGAAAACAATGCCCATCAACCATTTATAAGATGAATTCATTCAAACCCAACAAATAATGGAGTCTTTGATCTTGAATTGCATTTCTTATTGATGTTGATTGGTTGAATTTAAACAGAAAGAGTACCTCTCATATTATTTGTTTATCAAGGCTCCTCTTTTAATTCCAAATACATTTTTTCATATAATGATCATGAAATTAACATTTGTGGATAGACAACATAGTATATTAATCAACACAAAGAAGTGAAAAAACTATTAAAACTCTGAATCTATTTTCTCCCAACAACCAAAAGATTCATTCATCTTTGATTGCAATTCATTCTAAGGTAATGTGCTGAAATTCCAAAAGAATTAGAGTTTCCAATCAGCTCATGCTAATTAGGGTTCTTTTTTTGTTGCTAGGACTATTTTTCATGCAACGACCATGAAATGCTGTTATGTGTCAATTGTAACAACTATATTTATTGTCAAAACAATGCCCATCAACCTTTTATAAGATGATTTCATTCAAACCCAACAAATAATGCAGTCCTTGATCTTGAATTGCATTTGTTATTCATGTTGACTAGTTGAATTCCAAAAGAAACAGTACCTCCGATCTTTTTTGTTTATCAAGACTCCTCTTTTTGTTCCAAAAACAATTTTTGATACAGCAATCAAGAAATAAACATTTGTGGATAGTCAACCTGGCATATTAATCAACATAAACAAGTCTAAAATCTATTAACACTCTGAATCTATTTACAACCATCAAACAAAGGAATCATTCATCTTTGTTTGCAATTCATTCTAAGGTAATGTGTTGAAATTCCAAAATAATTAGAGTTTCCAATCACTTGACGCTAATTAGGGTTCTCTTTTGGTTGCTAGGACTATTTTTCTTGGAACAACCATGAAATGATCTTATGTGTCATTCGTAACAACTATATTCATTGTAAAAACCATGGCCATCAACCATTTATAGGATGAATTCATTCTAATCCAACAAATAATGCAGTCCTTAATCTTGAATTGCATTTCTTCTTGATATTGATTGGTTGAATTCCCAAAAAAAGAGTATCTCTCATATTTTGTGTCTATCAACGCACCTCTTTTGATTCCAAATACATTTTTTGATATAGTGATCATGAATTTAACATTTGTGGATAGACAACCTAGTATATTAATCAACATAAACAAGTGAAAAAAATATTAAAACTCTGAATCTATTATCTTCCATCAAACAAAGGAATCATTCATCTTTGTTTGCAATTCATTCTAAGGTAATGTGTTGAAATTCCAAAATAATTAGAGTTTCCAATCACCTCATGCTAATTAGGGTTCTCTTTTTGGTGCCATGACTATTTTTCATGCAACGACCATGAAATCATCTTATGTGTCATTCGTCACAACTTTATTCATTGTGAAAACAATGCCCATCAACCATTTATAAGATGAATTGATTCAAACCCAACAAATAATGGAGTCCTTGATCTTGAATTGCATTTCTTATTGATGTTGATTGGTTGAATTTAAACAGAAAGAGCACCTCTCATATTATTTGTTTATCAAGGCTCCTCTTTTAATTCCAAATACATTTTTTGATATACTGATCATGAAATTAACATTTGTGGATAGACAACATAGTATATTAATCATCACAAACAAGTGAAAAAACTATTAAAACTATGAATCTATTTTCTTCCATCAACCAAAAGATTCATTCATCTTTGTTTGCAATTCATTCTAAGGTAATGTGCTGAAATTCCAAAATAATTAGAGTTTGCAGTCACCTCATGCTAATTAGGGTTCACTTTTTGTTGCTAGGACTATTTTTCATGCAACGACCATGAAATGATGTTATGTGTCAATCGTAACAACTATATTTATTGTGAAAACAATGCCCATCAACCTTTTATAAGATGATTTCATTCAAACCTAACAAATAATGCAGACCTTGATCTTGAATTGCATTTTTTATTCATGTTGATTAGTTGAATTCCAAAAGAAATAGTACCTCCGATCTTTTTTCTTTATCAAGGCTCCTCTTTTTGTTCCAAACACAATTTTTGATACAGCAATCAAGAAATAAACATTTGTGGATAGTCAACCTGGCATATTAATCAACATAAACAAGTCTAAAATCTATTAACACTCTGAATCTATTTACAACCATCAAACTAAGGAATCATTCATATTTGTTTGCAATTCATTCTAAGGTAATGTGTTGAAATTCCAAAATAATTAGAGTTTCCAATCACCTCATGCTAATTAGGGTTCTCTTTTTGGTGCCATGACTATTTTTCATGCAACGACCATGAAATCATCTTATGTGTCATTTGTCACAACTTTATTCATTGTGAAAACAATGCCCATCAACCATTTATAAGATGAATTCATTCAAACCCAACAAATAATGGAGTCCTTGATCTTGAATTGCGTTTCTTATTGATGTTGATTGGTTGAATTTAAACAGAAAGAGTACCTCTCATATTATTTGTTTATCAAGGCCCCTCTTTTAATTCCAAATACATTTTTTGATATAATGATCATGAAATTAACATTTGTGGATAGACAACATAGTATATTAATCAACACAAACAAGTGAAAAAACTATTAAAACTATGAATCTATTTTCTTCCATCAACCAAAAGATTCATTCATCTTTGTTTGCAATTCATTCTAAGGTAATGTGCTGAAATTCCAAAATAATTAGAGTTTCCAGTCACCTCATGCTAATTAGGGTTCTCTTTTTGTTGCTAGGACTATTTTTCATGCAACGACCATGAAATGATGTTATGTGTCAACCGTAACAACTATATTTATTGTGAAAACAATGCCCATCAACCTTTTATAAGATGATTTCATTCAAAACCCAACAAAGAATGCAGTCCTTGATCTTGAATTGCATTTGTTATTCATGTTGATTAGTTTGAATTCCAAAAGAAATAGTACCTCCCATCTTTTTTTCATTATCAAGGCTCCTCTTTTTGTTCCAAACACAATTTTTGATACAGCAATCAAGAAATAAACATTTGTGGATAGTCAACCTGGCATATTAATCAACATAAACAAGTCTAAAATCTATTAACACTCTGAATCTATTTACAACCATCAAACTAAGGAATCATTCATATTTGTTTGCAAATTCATTCTAAGGTAATGTGTTGAAATTCCAAACTAATTAGAGTTTCCAATCACCTCATGCTAATTAGGGTTCTCTTTTTGGTGCCATGACTATTTTTCATGCAACGACCATGAAATCATCTTATGTGTCATTTGTCACAACTTTATTCATTGTGAAAACAATGCCCATCAACCATTTATAAGATGAATTCATTCAAACCCAACAAATAATGGAGTCCTTGATCTTGAATTGCGTTTCTTATTGATGTTGATTGGTTGAATTTAAACAGAAAGAGTACCTCTCATATTATTTGTTTATCAAGGCCCCTCTTTTAATTCCAAATACATTTTTTGATATAATGATCATGAAATTAACATTTGTGGATATAGACAACATAGTATATTAATCAACACAAAACAAGTGAAAAAACTATTAAAACTATGAATCTATTTTCTTCCATCAACCAAAAGATTCATTCATCTTTGTTTGCAATTCATTCTAAGGTAATGTGCTGAAATTCCAAAATAATTAGAGTTTCCAGTCACCTCATGCTAATTAGGGTTCTCTTTTTGTTGCTAGGACTATTTTTCATGCAACGACCATGAAATGATGTTATGTGTCAACCGTAACAACTATATTTATTGTGAAAACAATGCCCATCAACCTTTTATAAGATGATTTCATTCAAACCCAACAAAGAATGCAGTCCTTCATCTTGAATTGCATTTGTTATTCATGTTGATTAGTTGAATTCCAAAAGAAATAGTACCTCCCATCTTTTTTCTTTATCAAGGCTCCTCTTTTTGTTCCAAACACAATTTTTGATACAGCAATCAAGAAATAAACATTTGTGGATAGTCAACCTGGCATATTAATCAACATAAACAAGTCTAAAATCTATTAACACTCTGAATCTATTTACAACCATCAAACTAAGGAATCATTCATATTTGTTTGCAATTCATTCTAAGGTAATGTGTTGAAATTCCAAACTAATTAGAGTTTCCAATCACCTCATGCTAATTAGGGTTCTCTTTTTGGTGCCATGACTATTTTTCATGCAACGACCATGAAATCATCTTATGTGTCATTTGTCACAACTTTATTCATTGTGAAAACAATGCCCATCAACCATTTATAAGATGAATTCATTCAAACCCAACAAATAATGGAGTCCTTGATCTTGAATTGCGTTTCTTATTGATGTTGATTGGTTGAATTTAAACATAATGAGTACCTCTCATATTATTTGTTTATCAAGGCCCCTCTTTTAATTCCAAATACATTTTTTGATATAATGATCATGAAATTAACATTTGTGGATAGACAACATAGTATATTAATCAACACAAACAAGTGAAAAAACTATTAAAACTATGAATCTATTTTCTTCCATCAACCAAAAGATTCATTCATCTTTGTTTGCAATTCATTCTAAGGTAATGTGCTGAAATTCCAAAATAATTAGAGTTTCCAGTCACCTCATGCTAATTAGGGTTCTCTTTTTGTTGCTAGGACTATTTTTCATGCAACGACCATGAAATGATGTTATGTGTCAACCGTAACAACTATATTTATTGTGAAAACAATGCCCATCAACCTTTTATAAGATGATTTCATTCAAACCCAACAAAGAATGCAGTCCTTGATCTTGAATTGCATTTGTTATTCATGTTGATTAGTTGAATTCCAAAAGAAATAGTACCTCCCATCTTTTTTCTTTATCAAGGCTCCTCTTTTTGTTCCAAACACAATTTTTGATACAGCAATCAAGAAATAAACATTTGTGGATAGTCAACCTGGCATATTAATCAACATAAACAAGTCTAAAATCTATTAACACTCTGAATCTATTTACAACCATCAAACTAAGGAATCATTCATATTTGTTTGCAATTCATTCTAAGGTAATGTGTTGAAATTCCAAACTAATTAGAGTTTCCAATCACCTCATGCTAATTAGGGTTCTCTTTTTGCTGCCATGACTATTTTTCATGCAACGACCATGAAATCATCTTATGTGTCATTCGTCACAACTATATTCATTGTGAAAACAATGCCCATCAACCATTTATAAGATGAATTCATTCAAACCCAACAAATAATGGAGTCCTTGATCTTGAATTGCATTTCTTATTGATGTTGATTGGTTGAATTTAAACAGAATGAGTACCTCTCATATTATTTGTTTATCAAGGCTCCTCTTTTAATTCCAAATACATTTTTTGATATAATGATCATGAAATTAACATTTGTGGATAGACAACATAGTATATTAATCAACACAAACAAGTGAAAAAATTATTAATCCTCTGAATCTATTTTCTTCCATCAACCAAAATATTCATTCATCTTTGTTTGCTATTCATTCTAAGGTAATGTGCTGAAATTCCAAAATAATTAGAGTTTCCAATCACCTCATGCTAATTAGGGTTCTCTTTTTGTTGCTAGGACTATTTTTCATGCAATGACCATGAAATGATGTTATGTGTCAATCGTAACAACTATATTTATTGTGAAAACAATGCCCATCAACCTTTTATAAGATGATTTCATTCAAACCCAACAAATAATGCAGTCCTTGATCTTGAATTGCATTTGTTATTCATGTTGATTAGTTGAATTCCAAAAGAAACAGTACCTCCCATCTTTTTTCTTTATCAAGGCTCCTCTTTTTGTTCCAAACACAATTTTTGATACAGCAATCAAGAATTAAACATTTGTGGATAGTCAACGTGGCATATTAATCAACATAAACAAGTCTAAAATCTATTAACACTCTGAATCTATTTACAACCATCAAACAAAGGAATCATTCATATTTGTTTGCAATTCATTCTAAGGTAATGTGTTGAAATTCCAAAATAATTAGAGTTTCCAATCACCTCATGCTAATTAGGGTTCTCTTTTTGCTGCCATGACTATTTTTCATGCAACGACCATGAAATCATCTTATGTGTCATTCGTCACAACTATATTCATTGTGAAAACAATGCCCATCAACCATTTATAAGATGAATTCATTCAAACCCCACAAATAATGGAGTCCTTGATCTTGAATTGCATTACTTATTGATGTTGATTGGATGAATTTAAACAGAAAGAGTACCTCTCATATTATTTGTTTATCAAGGCTCCTCTTTTAATTCCAAATACATTTTTTGATATAGTGATCATGAAATTAACATTTGTGGATAGACAACATAGTATATTAATCAACATAAACAAGTGAAAAAACTATTAAAACTCTGAATCTATTTTCTTCCATCAACCAAAAGAATCATTCATCTTTGTTTGCAATTCATTCTAAGGTAATGTGTTGAAATTCCAAAATAATTAGAGTTTCCAATCACCCCATGCTAATTAGGGTTCTCTTTTTGTTGCTAGGACTATTTTTCATTCAACGACCATGAAATGATCTTATGTGTCATTCGTCACAACTATATTCATTGTGAAAACAATGCCCATCAACCATTTATAAGATGAATTCATTCAAACCCAACAAATAATGGAGTCCATAATCTTGAATTGCATTTCTTCTTGATATTGATTTGTTGAATTCCAAAAGAAAGAGTACCTCTCATATTTTGTGTCTATCAAGGCTCCTCTTTTAATTCCAAATACATTTTTTGATATAGACAACCTAGTATATTAATCAACTTAAACAAGTGAAAAAACTATTAAAACTCTGAATCTATTTCCTTCCATCAACCAATGGAATCATTCATCTTGGTTTGCAGTTCATTCTAAGGTTATGTATTGAAATTCTGAAATAATTAGAGTTTCCAATCACCTCATGCTAATTAGGGTTCTCTTTTTGTTGCTAGGACTATTTTTCATGCAACGACCATGAAATGTTCTTATGTGTCATTCGTAACAACTATATTCATTGTGAAAACAATGCCCATTAACCATTTATAAGAAGAATTCATTCAAACCCAACAAATAATGCAGTCCTTGATCTTGAATTGAATTTCATATTGATGTTGATTGGTTGAATTCCAAAAGAAAGAGTACCTCCCATCTTTTTTGTTTATTAAGGCTTTTCTTTTAATTCCAAACAAAATTTTTGATACAGAAAACATGAAATAAACATTTGTGGATAGTCAACCTAGCATATTAATCAGTATAAATAAGTCTAAGAACTATTAACACTCTGAATCTATTTACATCCATCAACCAAAGTAATCATTCATCTTGGTTTGGAATTCACTCTAAAGTAATCATTCATATAGTGATCATGAATTTAACATTTGTGGATAGACAACCTAGTATATTAATCAACATAAACAAGTGAAAAAAATATTAAAACTCTGAATCTATTTTCTTCCATCAAACAAAGGAATCATTCATCTTTGTTTGCAATTCATTCTAAGGTAATGTGATGAAATTCCAAAATAATTAGAGTTTCCAATCACCTAATGCGAATTAGGGTTCTCTTTTTGTTGCTAGGACTATTTTTCATGCAACGACCATGAAATGATCTTATGTGTCAATCGTAACAACTATATTTATTGTGAAAACAATGCCCATCAACTATTTATAAGATGATTTCATTCAAACCCAACAAATAATGCAGTCCATGATCTTGAATTGCATTTGTTATTCATGTTGATTACTTGAATTCCAAAAGAAATAGTACCTCCCATCTTTTTTGTTTATCAAGGCTCCTCTTTTTGTTCCAAACACAATTTTTGATACAGCAATCAAGAAATAAACATTTGTGGATAGTCAACCTGGCATATTAATCAACATAAACAAGTCTAAAATCTATTAACACTCTGAATCTATTTACAACCATCAAACTAAGGAATCATTCATATTTGTTTGCAATTCATTCTAAGGTAATGTGTTGAAATTCCAAACTAATTAGAGTTTCCAATCACCTCATGCTAATTAGGGTTCTCTTTTTGGTGCCATGACTATTTTTCATGCAACGACCATGAAATGATCTTATGTGTCATTCGTCACAACTATATTCATTGTGAAAACAATGCCCATCAACCATTTATAAGATGAATTCATTCAAACCCAACAAATAATGGAGTCCTTAATCTTGAATTGCATTTCTTCTTGATATTGATTGGTTGAATTCCCAAAGAAAGAGTACCTCTCATATTTTGCATCTATCAAGGCTCCTCTTTTGATTCCAAATACATTTTTTGATATAGTGATCATGAATTTAACATTTGTGGATAGACAACCTAGTATATTAATCAACATAAACAAGTGAAAAAACTATTAAAACTCTGAATCTATTTTCTTCCATCAACCAATGGAATCATTCATCTTGGTTTGCAGTTCATTCTAAGGTAATGTGTTGAAATTCCAATAATTAGAGTTTCCAATCACCTCATGCTAATTAAGGTTCTCTTTTTGTTGCTAGGACTATTTTTCATGCAACGACCATGAAATGATCTTATGTATTGAAATTCTGAAATAACACTCTGAAGGTTATGTATTGAAATTCTGAAATAATTAGAGTTTGCAATCGCCTCATGCGAACTGGGGTTCCCTTTTTGTTACTAGGACTGTTTTTCATGCAATGACCATGAAATAATCCTTTGTGTCATTTGTAACAAGTATGTTCATTGTGAAAACAATGCCCATCAACCATTTATAAGATGAAGTCATTCAAACCAAAAAAATAATACAGTCCGCGATCTTGAATTGCATTTCTTATTGATGTTGATTGGTTGAATTCAAAAAGAAAGAGTACCTCTTATATTATTTGATTATCAAGGCTCCTTTTTTAATTCCAAATACATTTTTTGATATAGTGATCATGAAATTAACATTTGTGGATAGACAACATAGTATATTAATCAACATAAACAAGTGAAAAAACTATTACAACTTTGAATCTATTTTCTTCCATCAACCAAAAGAATCATTCATCTTTGTTTGCAATTCATTCTAAGGTAATTTGTTGAAATTCCAATAATTGGAGTTTCCAATCACCTCATGCTAATTAGGGTTCACTTTTTGTTGCTAGGACTATTTTTCATGCAACGACCATGAAATGATCTTATGTGTCATTCGTCACAACTATATTCATTGTGAAAACAATGCCCATCAACCATTTATAAGATGAATTCATTCAAACCCAACAAATAATGCAGTCCTTAATCTTGAATTGCATTTCTTCTTGATATTGATTGGTTGAATTCCAAAAGAAAGAGTACCTCTCATATTTTGTTTCTATCAAGGCTCCTCTTTTAATTCCAAATACATTTTTTGATATAGACAACCTAGTATATTAATCAACATAAGCAAGTGAAAAAACTATTAAAACTCTGAATCTATTTTCTTCCATTAACCAATGGAATCATTCATCTTGGTTTGCAGTTCATTCTAAGGTTATGTATTGAAATTCTGAAATAATAAGAGTTTGCAATCACCTCATGCGAACTGGGGTTCCCTTTTTGTTACTAGGACTGTTTTTCATGTAATGACCATGAAATAATCCATTGTGTCATTTGTAACAAGTATATTGCTTGTGAAAACAATGCCCATCAACTATTTATAAGATGAAGTCATTCAAACCAAAAAATAATATAGTCCTTGATCTTGAATTGCATTTCTTATTGATGTTGATTGGTTGAATTCCAAAAGAAAGAGTACCTCCTATCTTTTTTGTTTATCAAGGCTGCTCTTTTAGTTCCCAATACAATTTTTCATAAAACGATCATTAAATAAACAATTTTGGATAGACAACCTAGTATATTAATCAGTATAAATAAGTCTAAGAACTATTCACACTCTGAATCTATTTACATCCATCAACCAAAGGAATCATTCATCTTGGTTTGCAATTCACTCTAAAGTAATGTGTTGAAATTCCAAAATAATTAGAGTTTCCAATCACCTCATGCTAATTAGGGTTCTCATTTTGTTGCTAGGACTATTTTTCATGCAACGACCATGAAATGTTCTTATGTGTCATTCGTAACAACTATATTTATTGTGAAAACAATGCCCATTAACCGTTTATAAGATGAATTCATTCAAACCCAACAAATAATGCAGTCCTTGATCTTGAATTGAATTTCTTATTGATGTCGATTGGTTGAATTCCAAAAGAAAGAGTACGTCCCATCTTTTTTGTTTATCAAGGCTCCTCTTTTAGTTCAAAACACAATTTTTGATACAGCAATCATGAAATAAACATTTGTGGATAGTCAACCTAGCATATTAATCAGTATAAATAAGTCTAAGAACTATTAACACTCTGAATCTATTTTGATCCATCAACCAAAGTGATCATTCATCTTGCTTTGGAATTCACTCTAAAGTAATGTGTTGAAATTCCAAAATATTTAGAGTTTCCAATCACCTAATGCTAATTAGGGTTCTCTCTTTGTTGCTAGGACTATTTTTCATGCAACGACCATGAAATGTTCTCATGTGTCATTCGTAATAACTATATTCATTGTGAAAACAATGCCCATCAACCATTTATAAGATGAATTCATTCAAACCCAACAAATAATGGAGACCTTCATTTTGAATTGCATTTCTTCTTGATATTGATTGGTTGAATTCCAAAAGAAAGAGTACCTCTCATATTTTGTACCTATCAAGGCTTCTCTTTTAATTCCAAATACATTTTTTGATATAGTGATCATGAAATTAACATTTGTGGATAGACAACCTAGTATATTAATCAACATAAGCAAGTGAAAAAACTATTAAAACTCTGAATCTATTTTCTTCCATCAACCAATGGAATCATTCATCTTGGTTTGCAGTTCATTTTAAGGTTATGTATTGAAATTCTGAAATAATTAGAGTTTGCAATCACCTCATGCTAACTGGGGTTCCCTTTTTGGTACTAGGACTGTTTTTCATGCAATGACGATGAAATAATCTTATGTGTCATTCGTAACAAGTATATTCATTGTGAAAATAATGCCCATTAACCATTTATAAGATGAAGTCATTCAAACCCAACAAATAATGGAGTCCTTGATCTTGAATTGCATTTCTTATTGATGTTGATTGGTTGATTTTAAATAGAAAGAGTACCTCTCATATTATTTGTTTATCAAGGCTCCTCTTTTGATTCCAAATACATTTTTTGATATAGTGATCATGAAATTAACATTTGTAAATAGACAACATAGTATATTAATCAACATAAACATGTGAAAAAACTATTAAAATACTGAATTTATTTTCTTCCATCAACCAACAGAATCATTCATCTTTGTTTGCAATTCAATCTAAGGTAATGTGTTGAAATTCCAAAATAATTAGAGTTTCCAATCACCTCATGCTAATTAGGGTTCTCTTTTTGTTGCTAGGACTATTTTTCATGCAACGACCATGAAATGATCTTATGTGGCATTAGTCACAACTATATATATTGTGAAAAAATGCCCATCAACCATTTATAAGATGAATTCATTCAAACCCGACAAATAATGGAGTCCTTGATCTTCAATTGCATTTCTTATTGATGTTGATTGGTTGAATTTAAACAGAAAGAGTACCTCTCATATTATTTGTTTATCAAGGCTCCTCTTTTAATTCCAAATTCATTTTTTGATATAATGATCATGAAATTAACATTTGTGGATATACAACATAGTATATTAATCAACATAAACAAGTGAAAAAACTATTAAAACTCTGAATCTATTTTCTTCCATCAACCAAAAGAATCATTCATCTTTGTTTGCAATTCATTCTAAGGTAATGTGCTGAAATTCCAAAAATAATTAGAGTTTCCAATCACCTCATGCTAATTAGGGTTCTCTTTTTGTTGCTAGGACTATTTTTCATGCAACGACCATGAAATGATGTTATGTGTCAATCATAACAACTATATTTATTGTGAAAACAAATCCCATCAACCTTTTATAAGATGATTTCATTCAAACCCAACAAATAATGTAGTCCTTGATCTTCAATTGCATTTGTTATTCATGTTGATTAGTTGAATTCCAAAAGAAAGAGTACCTCCCATCTTTTTTGTTTATCACGGCTCCTCTTTTTGTTCCAAACACAATTTTTGATACAGCAATCAAGAAATAAACATTTGTGGATAGTCAACCAAGCATATTAATCAACATAAAGAAGTCTAAAACTATTAACACTCTGAATCTTTTTACATCCATCAAACAAAGGAATCATTCATCTTTGTTTGCAATTCATTCTAAGGTAATGTGTTGAAATTCCAAAATAATTAGAGTTTCGAATCCCCTCATGCTAATTAGGGTTCTCTTTTTGTTGCTAGGACTATTTTTCATGCAACGACCATGAAATGATCTTATGTGTCATTCGTCACAACTATATTCATTGTGAAAACAATGCCCATCAACCATTTATAAGATGAATTCATTTTAACCCAACAAATAATGGAGTCCTTGATCTTGAATTGCATTTCTTCCGGATATTGATTGGTTGAATTCCAAAAGAAAGAGTACCTCTCATATTTCGTATCTATCAAGGCTTCTCTTTTAATTCCAAATACATTTTTTGATACAGTGATCATGAAATTAACATTTGTGGATAGACAACCTAGTATATTAATCAACATAAACAAGTGAAAAAAATATTAAAACTCTGAATCTATTTTCTTCCATCAACCAATGGAATCATTCATCTTGGTTTGCAGTTCACACTAAAGTAACATGTTGAAATTCCAAAATAATTAGAGTTTCCAATCACCTCATGCAAATTAGGGTTCTCATTTTGTTGCTAGGACAATTTTTCAAGCAACGACCATGAAATGATCTTATGTGTCAATTGTAACAACTATATTTATTGTGAAAACAATGCCCATCAACCATTTATAAGAAGATTTCATTCAAACCCAACAAATAATGCAGTCCTTGATATTGAATTGCATTTCTTATTCATGTTGATTAGTTGAATTCCAAAAGAAAGAGTACCTCCTATCTTTTTTGTCTATCAAGGCTCCTCTTTTAGTTCCAAATACAATTTTTGATAAAACGATCATGAAATAAACAATTTTGGATAGACAACCTAGTATATTAATCAGTATAAATAAATCTAAGAACTATTAACACTCTAAATCTATTTACATCCATCAACCAAAGGAATCATTCATCTTGGTTTGCAATTCACTCTAAAGTAATGTGTTGAAATTGCAAAATAATTAGAGTTTCCAATCACCTCATGCTAATTAGGGTTCTCATTTTGTTGCTAGGACAATTTTTCAAGCAATGACCATGAAATGATCTTCTGTGTCAATCGTAACAACTATATTTATTGTGAAAACAATGCCCATCAACCATTTATAAGATGATTTCATTCAAAGCCAACAAATAATGCAATCCTTGATATTGAATTGCATTTCTTATTCATGTTGATTAGTTGTATTCCAAAAGAAAGAGTACCTCCCATCTTTTTTGTTTATCAACGCTCCTCTTTTTGTTCCAAACACAATTTTTGATACAACAATCAAGAAATAAACATTTGTGGATAGTGAACCTAGCATATTAATCAACATAAAGAAGTCTAAAAATCTTAACACTCTGAATCTATTTACATCCATCAAACAAAGGAATCATTTATGTTTGTTTGCAATTCATTCTAAGCTAATGTGTTGAAATTCCAAAATAATTAGAGTTTCCAATCACCCTATGCTAATTAGGGTTCTCTTTTTGTTGCTAGGACTATTTTTCATGCAACGACCATGAAATGATCTTATGTGTCATTCGTCACAACTATATTCATTGTGAAAACAATGCCCATCAACCATTTATTAGATGAATTCATTAAAACCCAACAAATAATGGCGTCCTTAATCTTGAATTGAAAGAGTACGTCACATCTTTTTTGTTTATCAAGGCTCCTCTTTTAGTTCCAAATACATTTTTTGATATATTGATCATGAAATTAACATTTTGTGGATAGACAACCTAGTATATTAGTTAACATAAAAAAGTGAAAAAAAAAATTAAAACTATGAATCAATTTTCTACCATCAACCAAAGGTATCATTCATCTTTGTTTGCAATTCATTCTAAGCTAATGTGTTGAAATTCCAAAATAATTAGAGTCTCCAATCACCTCATGCTAATTAGGGTTCTTATTTTTTTGCTAGGACAATTTTTCAAGCAACGACCATGAAATGATCTTATGTGTTAATCGTAACAACTATATTTATTGTGAAAACAATGCCCATCAACCATTTATAAGATGACTTCATTCAAACCCAACAAATAATGCAGTCCTTGATATTGAATTGCATTTCTTATTTAGGTTGATTAGTTGAATTCCAAAAGAAAGAGTACCTCCCATCTTTTTTGTTTATCAACGCTCCTCTTTTTGTTCCAAACACAATTTTTAATACAACAACCAAGAAATAAACATTTGTGGATAGTGAACCTAGCATATTAATCAACATACACAAGTCTAAAGCTATTAACACTCTGAATCTATTTGCATTCATCAAACAAAGGAATCATTTATCTTTGATTGCAATTAATTCTAAGGTAATGTGTTGAAATTCCAAAATAATTAGAGTTTCCAATCACCTCATGCTAATTAGGGTTCTCTTTTTGTTGCTAGGACTATTTTTCATGCAACGACCATGAAATGATCTTCGTCACAACTATATTCATTGTGAAAACAATGCCCATCAACCATTTATAAGATGAATTCATTCAAACCCAACAAATAATGGAATCCTTAATCTTTAATTGCATTTCTTCTTGATATTGATTGGTTGAATTCCCAAAGAAAGAGTACCTCTCATATTTTGTGTCTATGAAGGCTCCTCTTTTGATTCCAAATACATTTTTTGATATAGTGATCATGAATTTAACATTTATGGATAGACAACCTAGTATATTAATCAACATAAACAAGTGAAAAAACTATTAAAACTCTGAATCTATTTTCTTCCATCGACCAATGGAATCATTCATCTTGGTTTGCAGTTCATTCTAAGGTTATGTATTGAAATTCCAAAATAATTAGAGTTTGCAATAACCTCATGCGAACTGGGGTTCCCTTTTTGTTACTAGGACTGTTTTTCATGCAATGACCATGAAATAATCCTTTGTGTCATTTGTAACAAGTATATTCATTGTGAAAACAATGCCCATCAACCATTTACAAGATGAAGTCATTCAAACCAAACAAATAATATAGTCCTTGATCTTGAATTGCATTTCTTATTGATGTTGATTGGTTGAATTCCAAAAGAAAGAGTACCTCCTATCTTTTTTGTTTATCAAGGCTCCTCTTTTAGTTCCAAATACAATTTTTGATAAAACGATCATGAAATAAACAATTTTGGATAGACAACCTAGTATATTAATCAGTATAAATAAGTCTAAGAACTATTAACACTCTGAATCTATTTACATCCATCAACCATAGGAATCATTCATCTTGGTTTGCAATTCACACTAAAGTAATGTGTTGAAATTGCAAAATAATAAGAGTTTCCAATCACCTCATGCTAATTAGGGTTCTCATTTTGTTGCTGGGACAATTTTTCAAGCAACGACCATGAAATGATCTTATGTGTCAATCGTAACAACTATATTTATTGTGAAAACAATGCCCATCAACCATTTATAAGATGATTTCATTCAAACCCAACAAATAATGCAGTCCTTGATATTGAATTGCATTTCTTATTCATGTTGATTAGTTGAATTCCAAAAGAAAGAGTACCTCCCATCTTTTTTGTGTATCAACGCTCCTCTTTTTGTTCCAAACTTAATTTTTGCTATAGCAATCAAGAAATAAACATTTGTGGATAGTCAACCTGGCATATTAATCGACATAAACAAGTCTAAAATCTATTAACACTCTGAATCAATTTTCTACCATCAAGCAAAGGTATCATTCATCTTTGTTTGCAATTCATTCTAAGGTAATGTGTTGAAATTCCAAAATAATTAGAGTTTGCAATCACCTCATGCAAATTAGGGTTCTCTTTTTGTTGCTAGGACTATTTTTCATGCAACGACCATGAAATGTTCTTAAGTGTCATTCGTAACAACTATATTCATTGTGAAAACAATGCCCATTAACCATTTATAAGATGAATTCATTCAAACCCAACAAATAATGCAGTCCTTGATCTTGAATTGAAAGAGTACGTCCCATCTTTTTTGTTTATCAAGGCTCCTCTTTTAGTTCCAAACACAATTTATGATAGAGCAATCATGAAATAAACATTTGTGGATAGTCAACCTAGCATATTAATCAATATAAATAAGTCTAAGAACTATTAACACTCTGAATCTATTTACATCCATCAACCAAAGTAATCATTCATCTTGGTTTGCAATTCACTCTAAAGTAATGTGTTGAAATTCCAAAATAATTAGAGTTTCCAATCACCTAATGCTAATTAGGGTTCTCTTTTTGTTGCTAGGACTATTTTTCATGCAACGACCATGAAATGTTCTTATGTGTCATTTGTAACAACTATATTCATTGTCAAAACAATGCCCATCAACCATTTATAAGATGAATTCATTCAAACCCAACAAATAATGCAGTCCTTGATCTTCAATTGAATTTCTTTTTTGTCTATCAAGGATCCTCTTTTAATTCCAAATACATTTTTTGACATAGACAACCTAGTATGTTAATCAACATAAACAAGTGAAAAAACTATTAAAACTCTGAATCTATTTTCTTCCATCAACCAATGGAATCATTCATCTTGGTTTACAGTTCATTCTAAGGTTATGTATTGAAATTCTGAAATAATTAGAGTTTGCAATCACCTCATGTGAATTGGGGTTCCCTTTTTGATTCTAGGACTGTTTTTCATGCAATGACGATGAAATAATCTTATGTGTCATTCATAACAAGTATATTCATTGTGAAAACAATGCTCATCAACCATTTATAAGATGAAGTCATTCCAACCAAACAAATAATACAGTCCTTGATGTTGACTTGCATTTCTTATTGATGTTGATTGGTTGAATTCCAAAAGAAAGAGTACCTCCTATCTTTTTTGTTTATCAAGGCTCCTCTTTTAGTTCCAAAAAAAATTTTTGATAAAACGATCATGAAATAAACAATTTTGGATAGACAACCTAGTATATTAATCAGTATAAATAAGTCTAAGAACTATTAACACTCTGAATCTATTTACATCCATCAACAAAAAGAATCATTCATCTTGGTTTGCAATTCACTCTAAAGTGATGTGTTGGAATTCCAAAATAATTAGAGTTTCCAATCACCTCATGCTAATTAGGGTTCTCTTTTTGTTACTAGGACTATTTTTCATGCAACGACCATGAAATGATGCTATGTGTCAATCGTAACAACTATATTTATTGTGAAAACAATGCCCATCAACCTTTTATAAGATGATTTCATTCAAACCCAACAAATAATGCAGTCCTTGATATTGAATTGCATTTCTTATTCATGTTGATTTGTTGAATTCCAAAAGAAAGAGTACCTCCCATCTTTTTTGTGTATCAACGCTCCTCTTTTTGTTCCAAACTTAATTTTTGCTATAGCAATCAAGAAATAAACATTTGTGTATAGTCAACCTGGCATATTAATCGACATAAACAAGTCTAAAATCTATTAACACTCTGAATCAAATTTCTACCATCAAGCAAAGGTATCATTCATCTTTGTTTGCAATTCATTCTAAGGTAATGTGTTGAAATTCCAAAATAATTAGAGTTTGCAATCACCTCATGCAAATTAGGGTTCTCTTTTTGTTGCTAGGACTATTTTTCATGCAACGACCATGAAATTTTCTTAAGTGTCATTCGTAACAACTATATTCATTGTGAAAACAATGCCCATTAACCATTTATAAGATGAATTCATTCAAACCCAACAAATAATGCAGTCCTTGATCTTGAATTGAAAGAGTACGTCCCATCTTTTTTGTTTATCAAGGCTCCTCTTTTAGTTCCAAACACAATTTATGATAGAGCAATCATGAAATAAACATTTGTGGATAGTCAACCTAGCATATTAATCAATATAAATAAGTCTAAGAACTATTAACACTCTGAATCTATTTACATCCATCAACCAAAGTAATCATTCATCTTGGTTTGCAATTCACTCTAAAGTAATGTGTTGAAATTCCAAAATAATTAGAGTTTCCAATCACCTCATGCTAATTAGGGTTCTCTTTTTGTTACTAGGACTATTTTTCATGCAACGACCATGAAATGATGCTATGTGTCAATCGTAACAACTATATTTATTGTGAAAACAATGCCCATCAACCTTTTATAAGATGATTTCATTCAAACCCAACAAATAATGCAGTCCTTGATATTGAATTGCATTTCTTATTCATGTTGATTTGTTGAATTCCAAAAGAAAGAGTACCTCCCATCTTTTTTGTTTATGAAGGCTCCTCTTTTTGTTCCAAACACAATTTTGGATACAGCAATCTAGAAATAAACATTTGTGATTGGTTGAATTCCAAATGAAAGAGTACCTCTCATATTTTTTGCTCATCAAGGTTCCTCTTTTAATTCCAAATACATTTTTTGATATCGTGATCATGAAATTAACATTTGTAGATAGACAGCCTAGTATGTTAATTAACATTAACAACTGAAAAACTCTTAAAAATCTGAATCTATTTTCTTCCATCAACCAAAAGAATCATTCATCTTTGTTTGCAATTCATTCTAAGGTAATGTGCTGAAATTCCAAAATAATTAGAGTTTCCAATCACCTCAAACTAATTAGGGTTCTCTTTTTGTTGCTAGGAAAATTTTTCATACAACGACCATGAAATGACCTTATGTGTCATTCGTAACAACTATATTCATTATGAAAACAATGTTCATCAACCATTTATAAGATGAATTCATTCTAACCCAACAAATAATGGAGTCCTTAATCTTGAATTGCATTTCTTCTTGATATTCATTGGTAGAATTCCAAAAGAAAGAGTACCTCTCATATTTTTTGTCTATCAAGGCTGCTCTTTTAATTCCAAATGAATTTTTTGATATAGTCATCAAGAAATCAACATTTGTGGATAGACAACCTAATATTTTAATTAACATAAACAAGTGAAAAAACTATTAAAACTCTGACTCTATATTGTTCCATCAACCAAAGGAATCATTCATCTTTGTTTGCAATTCATTCTAAGGTAATCTGTTGATATTCCAAAATAATTAGAGTTTCCAATCACCTCATGCTAATTAGGGTTCCCTTTTTGGTGCCATGACTATATTTCATGGAACGACCATGAAATGATCTTATGTGTCATTCGTCACAACTATATTCATTGTGAAAACAATGCCCATCAACCATTTATAAGATGAATTCATTCAAACCCAACAAATAATGGAGTCCTTGATCTTGAATTGCATTTCTTATTGATGTTGATTGGTTGAATTTAAACAGAAAGAGTACCTCTCATATTATTTGTTTATGAAGGCTCCTTTTTGATTCCAAATACAATTTTTGATATAGTGATCACGAAATTAACATTTGGGGATAGACAACATAGTATATTAATCAACATAAACAAGTGAAAAAACTATTAAAACACTGAATCTATTTTCTTCCATCAACCAAAAGAATCATTCATCTTTGTTTGCAATTCAATCTAAGGTAATGTGTTGAAATTCCAAAATAATTAGAGTTTCCAATCACCTCATGCTAATTAGGGTTCTCTTTTTATTGCTAGGACTATTTTTCATGCAACGACCATAAAATGATCTTATGTGTCATTCATCACAACTATATTCATTGTGAAAACAATGCCCATCAACCATTTAGAAGATGAATTCATTCAAACCCAACAAATAATGGAGTCCTTGATCTTGAATTGCATTTCTTATTGATGTTGATTGGTTGAATTTAAACAGAAAGAGTACCTCTCATATTATTTGTTTTTCAAGGCTCCTTTTTTAATTCCAAATACATTTTTTGATATAGTGATCACGAAATTAACATTTGTGGATAGACAACATAGTATATTAATCAACATAAACAAGTGAAAAAACTATTAAAACTCTAAATCTATTTTCTTCCATCAACCAAAAGAATTATTCATCTTTGTTTGCAATTCATTCTAAGGTAATGTGCTGAAATTCCAAAATAATTAGAGTTTCCAATCACCTCATGCTAATTAGGGTTCTCTTTTTGTTGCTAGGACTATTTTTCATGCAACGACCATGAAATGATCTTATGTGTCATTCGTCACAACTATATTCATTGTGAAAACAATGCCCATCAACCATTTGTAAGATGAATTCATTCAAACCCAACAAATAATGGACTCCTTGATCTCGAATTGCATTTCTTATTGATGTTGATTGGTTGAAATTAAACAGAAAGAGTACCTCTCATATTATTTGTTTATCAAGGCTCCTCTTTTGATTCCAAATACAATTTTTGATAAAGTGATCATGAAATTAACATTTGTGGATAGACAACATAGTATATTAATCAACATAAACAAGTGAAAAAACTATTAAAACACTGAATCTATTTTCTTCCATCAACCAAAAGAATCATTCATCTTTGTTTGCAATTCAATCTAAGGTAATGTGTTGAAATTCCAAAATAATTAGAGTTTCCAATCACCTCATGCTAATTAGGGTTCTCTTTTTGTTGCTAGGACTATTTTTCATGCAACGACCATGAAATGATCTTATGTGTCATTCGTCACAACTATATTCATTGTGAAAACAATGCCCATCAACCATTTAGAAGATGAATTCATTCAAACCCAACAAATAATGGAGTCCTTGATCTTGAATTGCATTTCTTATTGATGTTGATTGGTTGAATTTAAACAGAAAGAGTACCTCTCATATTATTTGTTTTTCAAGGCTCCTTTTTTAATTCCAAATACATTTTTTGATATAGTGATCACGAAATTAACATTTGTGGATAGACAACATAGTATATTAATCAACATAAACAAGTGAAAAAACTATTAAAACTCTAAATCTATTTTCTTCCATCAACCAAAAGAATTATTCATCTTTGTTTGCAATTCATTCTAAGGTAATGTGCTGAAATTCCAAAATAATTAGAGTTTCCAATCACCTCATGCTAATTAGGGTTCTCTTTTTGTTGCTAGGACTATTTTTCATGCAACGACCATGAAATGATCTTATGTGTCATTCGTCACAACTATATTCATTGTGAAAACAATGCCCATCAACCATTTGTAAGATGAATTCATTCAAACCCAACAAATAATGGACTCCTTGATCTCGAATTGCATTTCTTATTGATGTTGATTGGTTGAATTTAAACAGAAAGAGTACCTCTCATATTATTTGTTTATCAAGGCTCCTCTTTTGATTCCAAATACAATTTTTGATAAAGTGATCATGAAATTAACATTTGTGGATAGACAACATAGTATATTAATCAACATAAACAAGTGAAAAAACTATTAAAACACTGAATCTATTTTCTTCCATTCACCAAAAGAATCATTCATCTTTGTTTGCAATTCAATCTAAGGTAATGTGTTGAAATTCCAAAATAATTAGAGTTTCCAATCACCTCATGCTAATTAGGGTTCTCTTTTTGTTGCTAGGACTATTTTTCATGCAACGACCATGAAATGATCTTATGTGTCATTCGTCACAACTATATTCATTGTGAAAACAATGCCCATCAACCATTTGTAAGATGAATTCATTCAAACCCAACAAATAATGGACTCCTTGATCTCGAATTGCATTTCTTATTGATGTTGATTGGTTGAATTTAAACAGAAAGAGTACCTCTCATATTATTTGTTTATCAAGGCTCCTCTTTTGATTCCAAATACAATTTTTGATAAAGTGATCATGAAATTAACATTTGTGGATAGACAACATAGTATATTAATCAACATAAACAAGTGAAAAAACTATTAAAACACTAAATCTATTTTCTTCCATCAACCAAAAGAATCATTCATCTTTGTTTGCAATTCAATCTAAGGTAATGTGTTGAAATTCCAAAATAATTAGAGTTTCCAATCACCTCATGCTAATTAGGGTTCTCTTTTTGTTGCTAGGACTATTTTTCATGCAACGACCATGAAATGATCTTATGTGTCATTCGTCACAACTATATTCATTGTGAAAACAATGCCCATCAACCATTTGTAAGATGAATTCATTCAAACCCAACAAATAATGGACTCCTTGATCTCGAATTGCATTTCTTATTGATGTTGATTGGTTGAATTTAAACAGAAAGAGTACCTCTCATATTATTTGTTTATCAAGGCTCCTCTTTTGATTCCAAATACATTTTTTGATATAGTGATCATGAAATTAACATTTGTGGATAGACAACATAGTATATTAATCAACATAAACAAGTGAAAAAACTATTAAAACACTAAATCTATTTTCTTCCATCAACCAAAAGAATCATTCATCTTTGTTTGCAATTCATTCTAAGGTAATGTGCTGAAATTCCAAAATAATTAGAGTTTCCAATCACCTCATGCTAATTAGGGTTCTCTTTTTGTTGCTAGGACTATTTTTCATGCAACGACCATGAAATGATCTTATGTGTCATTCGTCACAACTATATTCATTGTGAAAACAATGCCCATCAACCATTTGTAAGATGAATTCATTCAAACCCAACAAATAATGGACTCCTTGATCTCGAATTGCATTTCTTATTGATGTTGATTGGTTGAATTTAAACAGAAAGAGTACCTCTCATATTATTTGTTTATCAAGGCTCCTTTTTTGATTCCAAATACATTTTTTGATATAGTGATCACGAAATTAACATTTGTGGATAGACAACATAGTATATTAATCAACATAAACAAGTGAAAAAACTATTAAAACTCTAAATCTATTTTCTTCCAATCAACCAAAAGAATGATTCATCTTTGTTTGCAATTCATTCTAAGGTAATGTGCTGAAATTCCAAAATAATTAGAGTTTCCAATCACCTCATGCTAATTAGGGTTCTCTTTTTGTTGCTAGGACTATTTTTCATGCATGCAACGACCATGAAATGATCTTATGTGTCATTCGTCACAACTATATATTCATTGTGAAAACAATGCCCATCAACCATTTGTAAGATGAATTCATTCAAACCCAACAAATAATGGACTCCTTGATCTCGAATTGCATTTCTTATTGATGTTGATTGGTTGAATTTAAACAGAAAGAGTACCTCTCATATTATTTGTTTATCAAGGCTCCTCTTTTGATTCCAAATACAATTTTTTGATAAAGTGATCATGAAATTAACATTTGTGGATAGACAACATAGTATATTAATCAACATAAACAAGTGAAAAAACTATTAAAAAACACTGAATCTATTTTCTTCCATCACCAAAAGAATCATTCATCTTTGTTTGCAATTCAATCTAAGGTAATGTGTTGAAATTCCAAAATAATTAGAGTTTCCAATCACCTCATGCTAATTAGGGGGTTCTCTTTTTGTTGCTAGGACTATTTTTCATGCAACGACCATGAAATGATCTTATGTGTCATTCGTCACAACTATATTCATTGTGAAAACAATGCCCATCAACCATTTGTAAGATGAATTCATTCAAACCCAACAAATAATGGACTCCTTGATCTCGAATTGCATTTCTTATTGATGTTGATTGGTTGAATTTAAACAGAAAGAGTACTCTCTCATATTTATTTGTTTATCAAGGCTCCTCTTTTGATTCCAAATACAATTTTTTGATAAAGTGATCATGAAATTAACATTTGTGGATAGACAACATAGTATATTAATCAACATAAACAAGTGAAAAAACTATTAAAACACTAAATCTATTTTCTTCCATCAACCAAAAGAATCATTCATCTTTGTTTGCAATTCAATCTAAGGTAATGTGTTGAAATTCCAAAATAATTAGAGTTTCCAATCACCTCATGCTAATTAGGGTTCTCTTTTGTTTGCTAGGACTATTTTTCATGCAACGACCATGAAATGATCTTATGTGTCATTCGTCACAACTATATTCATTGTGAAAACAATGCCCATCAACCATTTGTAAGATGAATTCATTCAAACCCAACAAATAATGGACTCCTTGATCTCGAATTGCATTTCTTATTGATGTTGATTGGTTGAATTTAAATAGAAAGAGTACCTCTCATATTATTTGTTTTTCAAGGCTCCTTTTTTAATTCCAAATACATTTTTTGATATAGTGATCATGAAATTAACATTTGTGGATAGACAAACATAGTATATTAATCAACATAAACAAGTGAAAAAACTACTATTAAAACACTAAATCTATATTTTCTTCCATCAACCAAAAGAAATCATTCATCTTTGTTTGCAATTCAATCTAAGGTAATGTGTTGAAATTCCAAAATAATTAGAGTTTCCAATCACCTCATGCTAATTAGGGTTCTCTTTTTGTTGCTAGGACTATTTTTCATGCAACGACCATGAAATGATCTTATGTGTCATTCGTCACAACTATATTCATTGTGAAAACAATGCCCATCAACCATTTGTAAGATGAATTCATTCAAACCCAACAAATAATGGACTCCTTGATCTCGAATTGCATTTCTTATTGATGTTGATTGGTTGAATTTAAACAGAAAGAGTACCTCTCATATTATTTGTTTATCAAGGCTCCTCTTTTGATTCCAAATACATTTTTTGATATAGTGATCATGAAATTAACATTTGTGGATAGACAACATAGTATATTAATCAACATAAACAAGTGAAAAAACTATTAAAACTCTAAATCTATTTTCTTCCATCAACCAAAAGAATGATTCATCTTTGTTTGCAATTCATTCTAAGGTAATGTGCTGAAATTCCAAAATAATTAGAGTTTCCAATCACCTCATGCTAATTAGGGTTCTCTTTTTGTTGCTAGGACTATTTTTCATGCAACGACCATGAAATGATCTTATGTGTCATTCGTCACAACTATATTCATTGTGAAAACAATGCCCATCAACCATTTGTAAGATGAATTCATTCAAACCCAACAAATAATGGACTCCTTGATCTCGAATTGCATTTCTTATTGATGTTGATTGGTTGAATTTAAACAGAAAGAGTACCTCTCATATTATTTGTTTATCAAGGCTCCTCTTTTGATTCCAAATACAATTTTTGATAAAGTGATCATGAAATTAACATTTGTGGATAGACAACATAGTATATTAATCAACATAAACAAGTGAAAAAACTATTAAAACACTGAATCTATTTTCTTCCATTCACCAAAAGAATCATTCATCTTTGTTTGCAATTCAATCTAAGGTAATGTGTTGAAATTCCAAAATAATTAGAGTTTCCAATCACCTCATGCTAATTAGGGTTCTCTTTTTGTTGCTAGGACTATTTTTCATGCAACGACCATGAAATGATCTTATGTGTCATTCGTCACAACTATATTCATTGTGAAAACAATGCCCATCAACCATTTGTAAGATGAATTCATTCAAACCCAACAAATAATGGACTCCTTGATCTCGAATTGCATTTCTTATTGATGTTGATTGGTTGAATTTAAACAGAAAGAGTACCTCTCATATTATTTGTTTATCAAATCTGCCGTTTTGATTCCAAATACATTTTTTGATATAGTGATCATGAAATTAACATTTGTGGATAGACAACATAGTATATTAATCAACATAAACAAGTGAAAAAAAAACTATTAAAACTCTAAATCTATTTTCTTCCATCAACCAAAAGAATCATTCATCTTTGTTTGCAATTCATTCTAAGGTAATGTGCTGAAATTCCAAAATAATTAGAGTTTCCAATCACCTCATGCTAATTAGGGTTCTCTCTTTTTTTGTTGCTAGGACTATTTTTTCATGCAACGACCATGAAATGATCTTATGTGTCAATTCGTCACAACTATATTCATTGTGAAAACAATGCCCATCAACCATTTGTAAGATGAATTCATTCAAACCCAACAAATAATGGACTCCTTGATCTCGAATTGCATTTCTTATTGATGTTGATTGGTTGAATTTAAACAGAAAGAGTACCTCTCTCATATTATTTGTTTATCAAGGCTCCTCTTTTGATTCCAAATACATTTTTTGATAAAGTGATCATGAAATTAACATTTGTGGATAGACAACATAGTATATTAATCAACATAAACAAGTGAAAAAAACTATTAAAAACTCTGAATCTATTTTCTTCCATCACCAAAAGAATCATTCATCTTTGTTTGCAATTCAATCTAAGGTAATGTGTTGAAATTCCAAAATAATTAGAGTTTCCAATCACCTCATGCTAATTAGGGTTCTCTTTTTGTTGCTAGGACTATTTTTCATGCAACGACCATGAAATGATCTTATGTGTCATTTCGTCACACAACTATATTCATTGTGAAAACCAATGCCCATCAACCATTTGTAAGATGAATTCATTCAAACCCAACAAATAATGGACTCCTTGATCTCGAATTGCATTTCTTATTGATGTTGATTTGGTTGAATTTAAACAGAAAGAGTACCTCTCATATTATTTGTTTATCAAGGCTCCTCTTTTTGATTCCAAATACAATTTTTTGATAAAGTGATCATGAAATTAACATTTGTGGATAGACAACATAGTATATTAATCAACATAAACAAGTGAAAAAACTATTAAAACTCTAAATCTATTTTCTTCCATCAACCAAAAGAATCATTCATCTTTGTTTGCAATTCAATCTAAGGTAATGTGTTGAAATTCCAAAATAATTAGAGTTTCCAATCACCTCATGCTAATTAGGGGTTCTCTTTTTGTTGCTAGGACTATTTTTCATGCAACGACCATGAAATGATCTTATGTGTCATTCGTCACAACTATATTCATTGTGAAAACAATGCCCATCAACCATTTGTAAGATGAATTCATTCAAACCCAACAAATAATGGACTCCTTGATCTCGAATTGCATTTCTTATTGATGTTGATTGGTTGAATTTAAACAGAAAGAGTACCTCTCATATTATTTGTTTATCAAATCTGCCCTTTTGATTCCAAATACATTTTTTTTGATATAGTGATCATGAAATTAACATTTGTGGATAGACAACATAGTATATTAATCAACATAAACAAGTGAAAAAACTATTAAAACTCTAAATCTATTTTCTTCCATCAACCAAAAGAATCATTCATCTTTGTTTGCAATTCATTCTAAGGTAATGTGCTGAAATTCCAAAATAATTAGAGTTTCCAATCACCTCATGCTAATTAGGGTTCTCTTTTTGTTGCTAGGACTATTTTTCATGCAACGACCATGAAATGATCTTATGTGTCATTCGTCACAACTATATTCATTGTGAAAACAATGCCCATCAACCATTTGTAAGATGAATTCATTCAAACCCAACAAATAATGGACTCCTTGATCTCGAATTGCATTTCTTATTGATGTTGATTGGTTGAATTTAAACAGAAAGAGTACCTCTCATATTATTTGTTTATCAAGGCTCCTCTTTTGATTCCAAATACATTTTTTGATAAAGTGATCATGAAATTAACATTTGTGGATAGACAAACATAGTATATTAATCAACATAAACAAGTGAAAAAAAACTATTAAAACACTGAATCTATTTTCTTCCATTCAACCAAAAGAATCATTCATCTTTGTTTGCAATTCAATCTAAGGTAATGTGTTGAAATTCCAAAATAATTAGAGTTTCCAATCACCTCATGCTAATTAGGGTTCTCTTTTTGTTGCTAGGACTATTTTTCATGCAACGACCATGAAATGATCTTATGTGTCATTCGTCACAACTATATTCATTGTGAAAACAATGCCCATCAACCATTTTTGTAAGATGAATTCATTCAAACCCAACAAATAATGGACTCCTTGATCTCGAATTGCATTTCTTATTGATGTTTGATTGGTTGAATTTAAACAGAAAGAGTACCTCTCATATTATTATTTGTTTATCAAGGCTCCCTTTTTTGATTCCAAATACAATTTTTTGATATAAGTGATCATGAAATTAACAACATTTGTGGATAGACAACATAGTATATTAATCAACATAAACAAGTGAAAAAACTATTAAAACACTAAAATCTATTTTCTTCCATCAACCAAAAGAATCATTCATCTTTGTTTGCAATTCAATCTAAGGTAATGTGTTGAAATTCCAAAATAATTAGAGTTTCCAATCACCTCATGCTAATTAGGGTTCTCTTTTTGTTGCTAGGGACTATTTTTTCATGCAACGACCATGAAATGATCTTATGTGTCATTCGTCACAACTATATTCATTGTGAAAACAATGCCCATCAACCATTTGTAAGATGAATTCATTCATTCAAACCCAACAAATAATGGACTCCTTGATCTCGAATTGCATTTCTTATTGATGTTGATTGGTTGAATTTAAACAGAGAAAGAGTACCTCTCATATATTATTTGTTTATCAAGGCTCCTCTTTTTTGATTCCAAATACATTTTTTGATATAGTGATCATGAAATTAACATTTGTGGATAGACAACATAGTATATTAATCAACATAAACAAGTGAAAAAAAAAACTATTAAAAACTCTAAATCTATTTTCTTCCATCAACCAAAAGAATCATTCATCTTTGTTTGCAATTCATTCTAAGGTAATGTGTGCTGAAATTCCAAAATAATTAGAGTTTCCAATCACCTCATGCTAATTAGGGTTCTCTTTTTGTTGCTAGGACTATTTTTCATGCAACGACCATGAAATGATCTTATGTGTCATTCGTCACAACTATATTCATTGTGAAAACAATGCCCATCAACCATTTGTAAGATGAATTCATTCAAAACCCAACAAATAATGGACTCCTTGATCTCGAATTGCATTTCTTATTGATGTTGATTGGTTGAATTTAAACAGAAAGAGTACCTCTCATATTATTTCTTTATCAAGGCTCCTCTTTTGATTCCAAATACAATTTTTGATAAAGTGATCATGAAATTAACATTTGTGGATAGACAAACATAGTATATTAATCAACATAAACAAGTGAAAAAACTATTAAAACTCTAAATCTATTTTCTTCCATCAACCAAAAGAATCATTCATCTTTGTTTGCAATTCAATTCTAAGGTAATGTGCTGAAATTCCAAAATAATTAGAGTTTCCAATCACCTCATGCTAATTAGGGTTCTCTTTTTGTTGCTAGGACTATTTTTCATGCAACGACCATGAAATGATCTTATGTGTCATTCGTCACAACTATATTCATTGTGAAAACAATGCCCATCAACCATTTGTAAGATGAATTCATTCAAACCCAACAAATAATGGACTCCTTGATCTCGAATTGCATTTCTTATTGATGTTGATTGGTTGAATTTAAACAGAAAGAGTACCTCTCATATTATTTGTTTATCAAGGCTCCTCTTTTTGATTCCAAATACACATTTTTTGATAAAGTGATCATGAAATTAACATTTGTGGATAGACAACATAGTATATTAATCAACATAAACAAGTGAAAAAAAACTATTAAAACACTAAATCTATTTTTTCTTCCATCAACCAAAAGAATCATTCATCTTTGTTTGCAATTCAATCTAAGGTAATGTGTTGAAATTCCAAAATAATTAGAGTTTCCAATCACCTCATGCTAATTAGGGTTCTCTTTTTGTTGCTAGGACTATTTTTCATGCAACGACCATGAAATGATCTTATGTGTCATTCGTCACAACTATATTCATTGTGAAAACAATGCCCATCAACCATTTGTAAGATGAATTCATTCAAACCCAACAAATAATGGACTCCTTGATCTCGAATTGCATTTCTTATTGATGTTGATTGGTTGATTTTAAACAGAAAGAGTACCTCTCATATTATTTGTTTATCAAGGCTCCTCTTTTGATTCCAAATACATTTTTTTGATATAGTGATCATGAAAATTAACATTTGTGGATAGACAACATAGTATATTAATCAACATAAACAAGTGAAAAAAACTATAAAACTCTAAATCTATTTTTCTTCCATCAACCAAAAGAATCATTCATCTTTGTTTGCAATTCATTCTAAGGTAATGTGCTGAAATTCCAAAATAATTAGAGTTTCCAATCACCTCATGCTAATTAGGGTTCTCTTTTTGTTGCTAGGACTATTTTTCATGCAACGACCATGAAATGATCTTATGTGTCATTCGTCACAACTATATTCATTGTGAAAACAATGCCCATCAACCATTTGTAAGATGAATTCATTCAAACCCAACAAATAATGGACTCCTTGATCTCGAATTGCATTTCTTATTGATGTTGATTGGTTGAATTTAAACAGAAAGAGTACCTCTCATATTATTTGTTTATCAAGGCTCCTCTTTTGATTCCAAATACATTTTTTGATATAGTGATCATGAAATTAACATTTGTGGATAGACAACATAGTATATTAATCAACATAAACAAGTGAAAAAACTATTAAAACTCTAAATCTATTTTCTTCCATCAACAAAAAAGAATCATTCATCTTTGTTTGCAATTCATTCTAAGGTAATGTGCTGAAATTCCAAAAAAATAATTAGAGTTTCCAATCACCTCATGCTAATTAGGGTTCTCTTTTTGTTGCTAGGACTATTTTTCATGCAACGACCATGAAATGATCTTATGTGTCATTCGTCACAACTATATTCATTGTGAAAACAATGCCCATCAACCATTTGTAAGATGAATTCATTCAAACCCAACAAATAATGGACTCCTTGATCTCGAATTGCATTTCTTATTGATGTTTGTTGATTGGTTGAATTTAAACAGAAAGAGTACCTCTCTCATATTATTTGTTTATCAAGGCTCCTCTTTTGATTCCAAATACAATTTTTTGATAAAGTGATCATGAAATTAACATTTGTGGATAGACAACATAGTATATTAATCAACATAAACAAGTGAAAAAACTATTAAAACACTGAATCTATTTTTCTTCCATTCACCAAAAAAGAATCATTCATCTTTGTTTGCAATTCAATCTAAGGTAATGTGTTGAAATTCCAAAATAATTAGAGAGTTTCCAATCACCTCATGCTAATTAGGGTTCTCTTTTTGTTGCTAGGACTATTTTTCATGCAACGACCATGAAATGATCTTATGTGTCATTCGTCACAACTATATTCATTGTGAAAACAATGCCCATCAACCATTTGTAAGATGAATTCATTCAAAACCCAACAAATAATGGACTCCTTGATCTCGAATTGCATTTCTTATTGATGTTGATTGGTTGAATTTAAACAGAAAGAGTACCTCTCATATTATTTGTTTATCAAGGCTCCTTTTTTGATTCCAAATACATTTTTTGATATAGTGATCATGAAATTAACATTTGTGGATAGACAACATAGTATATTAATCAACATAAACAAGTGAAAAAAAACTATTAAAACACTAAATCTATTTTTTCTTCCATCAACCAAAAGAATCATTCATCTTTGTTTGCAATTCATTCTAAGGTAATGTGCTGAAATTCCAAAATAATTAGAGTTTCCAATCACCTCATGCTAATTAGGGTTCTCTTTTTGTTGCTAGGACTATTTTTTTCATGCAACGACCATGAAATGATCTTATGTGTCATTCGTCACAACTATATTCATTGTGAAAACAATGCCCATCAACCATTTGTAAGATGAATTCATTCAAAACCCAACAAATAATGGACTCCTTGATCTCGAATTGCATTTCTTATTGATGTTGATTGGTTGAATTTAAACAGAAAGAGTACCTCTCATATTATTTGTTTATCAAGGCTCCTCTTTTGATTCCAAATACATTTTTTGATATAGTGATCACGAAATTAACATTTGTGGATAGACAACATAGTATATTAATCAACATAAACAAGTGAAAAAACTATTAAAACTCTAAATCTATTTTCTTCCATCAACCAAAAGAATGATTCATCTTTGTTTGCAATTCATTCTAAGGTAATGTGCTGAAATTCCAAAATAATTAGAGTTTCCAATCACCTCATGCTAATTAGGGTTCTCTTTTTGTTGCTAGGACTATTTTTCATGCAACGACCATGAAATGATCTTATGTGTCATTCGTCACAACTATATTCATTGTGAAAACAATGCCCATCAACCATTTGTAAGATGAATTCATTCAAACCCAACAAATAATGGACTCCTTGATCTCGAATTGCATTTCTTATTGATGTTGATTGGTTGAATTTAAACAGAAAGAGTACCTCTCATATTATTTGTTTATCAAGGCTCCTCTTTTGATTCCAAATACAATTTTTGATAAAGTGATCATGAAATTAACATTTGTGGATAGACAACATAGTATATTAATCAACATAAACAAGTGAAAAAACTATTAAAACACTGAATCTATTTTCTTCCATCAACCAAAAGAATCATTCATCTTTGTTTGCAATTCAATCTAAGGTAATGTGTTGAAATTCCAAAATAATTAGAGTTTCCAATCACCTCATGCTAATTAGGGTTCTCTTTTTGTTGCTAGGACTATTTTTCATGCAACGACCATGAAATGATCTTATGTGTCATTCGTCACAACTATATTCATTGTGAAAACAATGCCCATCAACCATTTGTAAGATGAATTCATTCAAACCCAACAAATAATGGACTCCTTGATCTCGAATTGCATTTCTTATTGATGTTGATTGGTTGAATTTAAACAGAAAGAGTACCTCTCATATTATTTGTTTATCAAGGCTCCTTTTTGAATTCCAAATACATTTTTTGATATAGTGATCATGAAATTAACATTTGTGGATAGACAACATAGTATATTAATCAACATAAACAAGTGAAAAAACTATTAAAACACTAAATCTATTTTCTTCCATCAACCAAAAGAATCATTCATCTTTGTTTGCAATTCATTCTAAGGTAATGTGCTGAAATTCCAAAATAATTAGAGTTTCCAATCACCTCATGCTAATTAGGGTTCTCTTTTTGTTGCTAGGACTATTTTTCATGCAACGACCATGAAATGATCTTATGTGTCATTCGTCACAACTATATTCATTGTGAAAACAATGCCCATCAACCATTTGTAAGATGAATTCATTCAAACCCAACAACAAATAATGGACTCCTTGATCTCGAATTGCATTTCTTATTGATGTTGATTGATTGGTTGAATTTAAACAGAAAGAGTACCTCTCATATTATTTGTTTTTTCAAGGCTCCTCTTTTTTGATTCCAAATACATTTTTTGATATAGTGATCATGAAATTAACATTTGTGGATAGACAACATAGTATATTAATCAATATAAACAAGTGAAAAAACTATTAAAACTCTAAATCTATTTTCTTCCATCAACCAACCAAAAGAATCATTCATCTTTGTTTGCAATTCATTCTAAGGTAATGTGCTGAAATTCCAAAATAATTAGAGTTTCCAATCACCTCATGCTAATTAGGGTTCTCTTTTTGTTGCTAGGACTATTTTTCATGCAACGACCATGAAATGATCTTATGTGTCATTCGTCACAACTATATTCATTGTGAAAACAATGCCCATCAACCATTTGTAAGATGAATTCATTCAAACCCAACAAATAATGGACTCCTTGATCTCGAATTGCATTTCTTATTGATGTTGATTGGTTGAATTTAAACAGAAAGAGTACCTCTCATATTATTTGTTTATCAAGGCTCCTCTTTTGATTCCAAATACAATTTTTGATAAAGTGATCATGAAATTAACATTTGTGGATAGACAACATAGTATATTAATCAACATAAACAAGTGAAAAAACTATTAAAACACTGAATCTATTTTCTTCCATTCACCAAAAGAATCATTCATCTTTGTTTGCAATTCAATCTAAGGTAATGTGTTGAAATTCCAAAATAATTAGAGTTTCCAATCACCTCATGCTAATTAGGGTTCTCTTTTTGTTGCTAGGACTATTTTTCATGCAACGACCATGAAATGATCTTATGTGTCATTCGTCACAACTATATTCATTGTGAAAACAATGCCCATCAACCATTTGTAAGATGAATTCATTCAAAAACCCAACAAATAATGGACTCCTTGATCTCGAATTGCATTTCTTATTGATGTTGATTGGTTGAATTTAAAACAAAGAAAGAGTACCTCTCATATTATTTGTTTATCAAGGCTCCTCGTTTTGATTCCAAATACATTTTTTGATATAGTGATCATGAAATTAACATTTGTGGATAGACAACATAGTATATTAATCAACATAAACAAGTGAAAAAACTATTAAAACTCTAAATCTATTTTCTTCCATCAACCAAAAGAATCATTCATCTTTGTTTGCAATTCATTCTAAGGTAATGTGCTGAAATTCCAAAATAATTAGAGTTTCCAATCACCTCATGCTAATTAGGGTTCTCTTTTTGTTGCTAGGACTATTTTTTTCATGCAACGACCATGAAATGATCTTATGTGTCATTCGTCACAACTATATTCATTGTGAAAACAATGCCCATCAACCATTTGTAAGATGAATTCATTCAAACCCAACAAATAATGGACTCCTTGATCTCGAATTGCATTTCTTATTGATGTTGATTGGTTGAATTTAAACAGAAAGAGTACCTCTCATATTATTTGTTTATCAAGGCTCCTCTTTTGATTCCAAATACATTTTTTGATAAAGTGATCATGAAATTAACATTTGTGGATATAGACAACATAGTATATTAATCAACATAAACAAGTGAAAAAACTATTAAAACTCTAAATCTATTTTCTTCCATCAACCAAAAGAATCATTCATCTTTGTTTGCAATTCATTCTAAGGTAATGTGCTGAAATTCCAAAATAATTAGAGTTTCCAATCACCTCATGCTAATTAGGGTTCTCTTTTTGTTGCTAGGACTATTTTTCATGCAACGACCATGAAATGATCTTATGTGTCATTCGTCACAACTATATTCATTGTGTGAAAACAATGCCCATCAACCATTTGTAAGATGAATTCATTCAAACCCAACAAATAATGGACTCCTTGATCTCGAATTGCATTTCTTATTGATGTTGATTGGTTGAATTTAAACAGAAAGAGTACCTCTCATATTATTTGTTTATCAAGGCTCCTCTTTTGATTCCAAATACATTTTTTGATATAGTGATCACGAAATTAACATTTGTGGATAGACAACATAGTATATTAATCAACATAAACAAGTGAAAAAACTATTAAAACTCTAAATCTATTTTCTTCCATCAACCAAAAGAATCATTCATCTTTGTTTGCAATTCAATCTAAGGTAATGTGTTGAAATTTCCAAAATAATTAGAGTTTCCAATCACCTCATGCTAATTAGGGTTCTCTTTTTGTTTGCTAGGACTATTTTTTCATGCAACGACCATGAAATGATCTTATGTGTCATTCGTCACAACTATATTCATTGTGAAAACAATGCCCATCAACCATTTGTAAGATGAATTCATTCAAACCCAACAAATAATGGACTCCTTGATCTCGAATTGCATTTCTTATTGATGTTGATTGGTTGAATTTAAACAGAAAGAGTACCTCTCATATTATTTGTTTATCAAGGCTCCTCTTTTGATTCCAAATACATTTTTTGATATAGTGATCATGAAATTAACATTTGTGGATAGACAACATAGTATATATTAATCAACATAAACAAGTGAAAAAAACTATTAAAACACTAAAAATCTATTTTCTTTCCATTCACCAAAAGAATCATTCATCTTTGTTTGCAATTCATTCTAAGGTAATGTGTTGAAATTCCAAAATAATTAGAGTTTCCAATCACCTCATGCTAATTTAGGGTTCTCTTTTTGTTGCTAGGACTATTTTTCATGCAACGACCATGAAATGATCTTATGTGTCATTCGTCACAACTATATTCATTGTGAAAACAATGCCCATCAACCATTTGTAAGATGAATTCATTCAAACCCAACAAATAATGGACTCCTTGATCTCGAATTGCATTTCTTATTGATGTTGATTGGTTGAATTTAAACAGAAAGAGTACCTCTCCTATTATTTGTTTTTCAAGGCTCCTTTTTTAATTCCAAATACATTTTTTGATATAGTGATCACGAAATTAACATTTGTGGATAGACAACATAGTATATTAATCAACATAAACAAGTGAAAAAACTATTAAAACTCTAAATCTATTTTCTTCCATCAACCAAAAGAATGATTCATCTTTGTTTGCAATTCATTCTAAGGTAATGTGCTGAAATTCCAAAATAATTAGAGTTTCCAATCACCTCATGCTAATTAGGGTTCTCTTTTTTGTTGCTAGGACTATTTTTCATGCAACGACCATGAAATGATCTTATGTGTCATTCGTCACAACTATATTCATTGTGAAAACAATGCCCATCAACCATTTGTAAGATGAATTCATTTCAAACCCAACAAATAATGGACTCCTTGATCTCGAATTGCATTTCTTATTGATGTTGTTGATTGGTTGAATTTAAACAGAAAGAGTACCTCTCATATTATTTGTTTATCAAGGCTCCTCTTTTGATTCCAAATACATTTTTTTGATAAAGTGATCATGAAATTAACATTTGTGGATAGACAAACATAGTATATTAATCAACATAAACAAGTGAAAAAACTATTAAAACACTAAATCTATTTTCTTCCATTCACCAAAAGAATCATTCATCTTTGTTTGCAATTCAATCTAAGGTAATGTGTTGAAATTCCAAAATAATTAGAGTTTCCAATCACCTCATGCTAATTAGGGTTCTCTTTTTGTTGTTGCTAGGACTATTTTTCATGCAACGACCATGAAATGATCTTATGTGTCATTCGTCACAACTATATTCATTGTGAAAACAATGCCCATCAACCATTTGTAAGATGAATTCATTCAAACCCAACAAATAATGGACTCCTTGATCTCGAATTGCATTTCTTATTGATGTTGATTGGTTGAATTTAAACAGAAAGAGTACCTCTCATATTATTTGTTTATCAAGGCTCCTTTTTTGATTCCAAATACATTTTTTGATATAGTGATCATGAAATTAACATTTGTGGATAGACAACATAGTATATTAATCAACATAAACAAGTGAAAAAAAACTATTAAAACTCTGAATCTATTTTCTTCCATCAACCAAAAGAATCATTCATCTTTGTTTGCAATTCATTCTAAGGTAATGTGCTGAAATTCCAAAATAATTAGAGTTTCCAATCACCTCATGCTAATTAGGGTTCTCTTTTTGTTGCTAGGACTATTTTTCATGCAACGACCATGAAATGATCTTATGTGTCATTCGTCACAACTATATTCATTGTGAAAACAATGCCCATCAACCATTTGTAAGATGAATTCATTCAAACCCAACAAATAATGGACTCCTTGATCTCGAATTGCATTTCTTATTGATGTTGATTGGTTGAATTTAAACAGAAAGAAAGAGTACCTCTCATATTATTTGTTTATCAAGGCTCCTCTTTTGATTCCAAATACATTTTTTTGATATAGTGATCATGAAATTAACATTTGTGGATAGACAACATAGTATATTAATCAACATAAACAAGTGAAAAAAACTATTAAAACTCTGAATCTATTTTCTTCCATCAACCAAAAGAATCATTCATCTTTGTTTGCAATTCATTCTAAGGTAATGTGTTGAAATTCCAAAATAATTAGAGTTTCCAATCACCTCATGCTAATTAGGGTTCTCTTTTTGTTGCTAGGACTATTTTTCATGCAACGACCATGAAATGATCTTATGTGTCATTCGTCACAACTATATTCATTGTGAAAACAATGCCCATCAACCATTTGTAAGATGAATTCATTCAAACCCAACAAATAATGGACTCCTTGATCTCGAATTGCATTTCTTATTGATGTTGATTGGTTGAATTTAAACAGAAAGAGTACCTCTCATATTATTTGTTTTATCAAGGCTCCTTTTTTGATTCCAAATACATTTTTTTGATATAGTGATCATGAAATTAACATTTGTGGATAGACAACATAGTATATTAATCAACATAAACAAGTGAAAAAACTATTAAAAACTCTGAATCTATTTTCTTCCATCAACCAAAAGAATCATTCATCTTTATTTGCAATTCAATCTAAGGTAATGTGCTGAAATTCCAAAATAATTAGAGTTTCCAATCACCTCATGCTAATTAGGGTTCTCTTTTTGTTGCTAGGACTATTTTTCATGCAACGACCATGAAATGATCTTATGTGTCATTCGTCACAACTATATTCATTGTGAAAACAATGCCCATCAACCATTTGTAAGATGAAATTCATTCAAACCCAACAAATAATGGACTCCTTGATCTCGAATTGCATTTCTTATTGATGTTGATTGGTTGAATTTAAACAGAAAGAGTACCTCTCATATTATTTGTTTATCAAGGCTCCTTTTTTGATTCCAAATACAATTTTTTGATATAGTGATCATGAAATTAACATTTGTGGATAGACAACATAGTATATTAATCAACATAAACAAGTGAAAAAAAACTATTAAAACTCTAAATCTATTTTCTTCCATCAACCAAAAGAATCATTCATCTTTGTTTGCAATTCATTCTAAGGTAATGTGCTGAAATTCCAAAATAATTAGAGTTTCCAATCACCTCATGCTAATTAGGGTTCTCTTTTTTTTTTGTTGCTAGGACTATTTTTTCATGCAACGACCATGAAATGATCTTATGTGTCATTCGTCACAACTATATTCATTGTGAAAACAATGCCCATCAACCATTTGTAAGATGAATTCATTCAAACCCAACAAATAATGGACTCCTTGATCTCGAATTGCATTTCTTATTGATGTTTGATTGGATTGGTTGAAATTTAAACAGAAAGAGTACCTCTCATATTATTTTGTTTATCAAGGCTCCTCTTTTTGATTCCAAATACATTTTTTGATATAGTGATCATGAAATTAACATTTGTGGATAGACAACATAGTATATTAATCAATATAAACAAGTGAAAAAACTATTAAAACTCTAAATCTATTTTCTTCCATCAACCAAAAGAATCATTCATCTTTTGTTTGCAATTCATTCTAAGGTAATGTGCTGAAATTCCAAAATAATTAGAGTTTCCAATCACCTCATGCTAATTAGGGTTCTCTTTTTGTTGCTAGGACTATTTTTTCATGCAACGACCATGAAATGATCTTATGTGTCATTCGTCACAACTATATTCATTGTGAAAACAATGCCCATCAACCATTTGTAAGATGAATTCATTCAAACCCAACAAATAATGGACTCCTTGATCTCGAATTGCATTTCTTATTGATGTTGATTGGTTGAATTTAAACAGAAAGAGTACCTCTCATATTATTTTGTTTATCAAGGCTCCTCTTTTGATTCCAAATACAATTTTTGATAAAGTGATCATGAAATTAACATTTGTGGATAGACAACATAGTATATTAATCAACATAAACAAGTGAAAAAACTATTAAAACACTGAATCTATTTTCTTCCATCAACCAAAAGAATCATTCATCTTTATTTGCAATTCAATCTAAGGTAATGTGCTGAAATTCCAAAATAATTAGAGTTTCCAATCACCTCATGCTAATTAGGGTTCTCTTTTTGTTGCTAGGACTATTTTTCATGCAACGACCATGAAATGATCTTATGTGTCATTCGTCACAACTATATTCATTGTGAAAACAATGCCCATCAACCATTTGTAAGATGAATTCATTCAAACCCAACAAATAATGGACTCCTTGATCTCGAATTGCATTTCTTATTGATGTTGATTGGTTGAATTTAAACAGAAAGAGTACCTCTCATATTATTTGTTTATCAAGGCTCCTCTTTTTGATTCCAAAATACATTTTTTGATATAGTGATCATGAAATTAACATTTGTGGATAGACAACATAGTATATTAATCAACATAAACAAGTGAAAAAAACTATTAAAACTCTAAATCTATTTTCTTCCATCAACCAAAAGAATCATTCATCTTTGTTTGCAATTCATTCTAAGGTAATGTGCTGAAATTCCAAAATAATTAGAGTTTCCAATCACCTCATGCTAATTAGGGTTCTCTTTTTGTTGCTAGGACTATTTTTTTCATGCAACGACCATGAAATGATCTTATGTGTCATTCGTCACAACTATATTCATTGTGAAAACAATGCCCATCAACCATTTGTAAGATGAATTCATTCAAAACCCAACAAATAATGGACTCCTTTGATCTCGAATTGCATTTCTTATTGATGTTGATTGGTTGAATTTAAACAGAAAGAGTACCTCTCATATTATTTGTTTTTATCAAGGCTCCTCTTTTTGATTCCAAATACATTTTTTTGATATAGTGATCATGAAATTAACATTTGTGGATCGACAACATAGTATATTAATCAACATAAACAAGTGAAAAAACTATTAAAACTCTGAATCTATTTTCTTCCATCAACCAAAAGAATCATTCATCTTTGTTTGCAATTCATTCTAAGGTAATGTGCTGAAATTCCAAAATAATTAGAGTTTTCCAATCACCTCATGCTAATTAGGGTTCTCTTTTTGTTGCTAGGACTATTTTTCATGCAACGACCATGAAATGATCTTATGTGTCATTCGTCACAACTATATTCATTGTGAAAACAATGCCCATCAACCATTTGTAAGATGAATTCATTCAAACCCAACAAATAATGGACTCCTTGATCTCGAATTGCATTTCTTATTGATGTTGATTGGTTGAATTTAAACAGAAAGAGTACCTCTCATATTATTTGTTTATCAAGGCTCCTCTTTTGATTCCAAATACAATTTTTGATAAAGTGATCATGAAATTAACATTTGTGGATAGACAACATAGTATATATTAATCAACATAAACAAGTGAAAAAACTATTAAAACACTGAATCTATTTTCTTCCATCAACCAAAAGAATCATTCATCTTTGTTTGCAATTCAATCTAAGGTAATGTGTTGAAATTCCAAAATAATTAGAGTTTCCAATCACCTCATGCTAATTAGGGTTCTCTTTTTATTGCTAGGACTATTTTTCATGCAACGACCATATGAAAATGATCTTATGTGTCATTCGTCACAACTATATTCATTGTGAAAACAATGCCCATCAACCATTTGTAAGATGAATTCATTCAAACCCAACAAATAATGGACTCCTTGATCTCGAATTGCATTTTCTTATTGATGTTGATTGGTTGAATTTAAACAGAAAAAGAGTACCTCTCATATTATTTGTTTTATCAAGGCTCCTCTTTTTAATTCCAAATACATTTTTTGATATAGTGATCATGAAATTAACATTTGTGGATAGACAACATAGTATATTAATCAACAATAAACAAGTGAAAAAACTATTAAAAAACTAAATCTATTTTCTTCCATCAACCAAAAGAATCATTCATCTTTGTTTGCAATTCATTCTAAGGTAATGTGCTGAAATTCCAAAATAATTAGAGTTTCCAATCACCTCATGCTAATTAGGGTTCTCTTTTTGTTGTTGCTAGGACTATTTTTCATGCAACGACCATGAAATGATCTTATGTGTCATTCGTCGTCACAACTATATTCATTGTGAAAACAATGCCCCATCAACCATTTGTAAGATGAATTCATTCAAACCCAACAAATAATGGACTCCTTGATCTTGAATTGCATTTCTTATTGATGTTGATTGGTTGAATTTAAACAGAAAGAGTACCTCTCATATATTTTTTGTTTATCAAGGCTCCTCTTTTTGATTCCAAAATACATTTTTTGATAAAGTGATCATGAAATTAACATTTGTGGATAGACAACATAGTATATTAATCAACATAAACAAGTGAAAAAAACTATTAAAAAACTCTAAATCTATTTTCTTCCATCAACCAAAAGAATCATTCATCTTTGTTTGCAATTCAATCTAAGGTAATGTGTTGAAATTCCAAAATAATTAGAGTTTCCAAATCACCTCATGCTAATTAGGGTTCTCTTTTTGTTGCTAGGACTATTTTTCATGCAACGACCATGAAATGATCTTATGTGTCATTCGTCACAACTATATTCATTGTGAAAAACAATGCCCATCAACCTTTTGTAAGATGAATTCATTCAAACCCAACAAATAATGGAGTCCTTGATCTTGAATTGCATTTCTTATTGATGTTGATTGGTTGAATTTAAACAGAAAGAGTACCTCTCATATTATTTGTTTATCAAGGCTCCTCTTTTGATTCCAAATACATTTTTTGATATAAGTGATCATGAAATTAACATTTGTGGATAGACAACATAGTATATTAATCAACATAAACAAGTGAAAAAAACTATTAAAACTCTGAATCTATTTTCTTCCATCAACCAAAAGAATCATTCATCTTTATTTGCAATTCAATCTAAGGTAATGTGCTGAAATTCCAAAATAATTAGAGTTTCCAATCACCTCATGCTAATTAGGGTTCTCTTTTTGTTGCTAGGACTATTTTTTCATGCAACGACCATGAAATGATCTTATGTGTCATTCGTCACAACTATATTCATTGTGAAAACAATGCCCATCAACCTTTTGTAAGATGAATTCATTCAAACCCAACAAATAATGGAGTCCTTGATCTCGAATTGCATTTCTTATTGATGTTGATTGGTTGAATTTAAACAGAAAGAGTACCTCTCATATTATTTGTTTATCAAGGCTCCTTTTTTAATTCCAAAATACATTTTTTGATATAGTGATCATGAAATTAACATTTGTGGATAGACAACATAGTATATTAATCAACATAAACAAGTGAAAAAACTATTAAAACTCTCTAAATCTATTTTTCTTCCATCAACCAAAAGAATGATTCATCTTTGTTTGCAATTCATTCTAAGGTAATGTGCTGAAATTCCAAAATAATTAGAGTTTTCCAATCACCTCATGCTAATTAGGGTTCTCTTTTTGTTGCTAGGACTTTTTTTTCATGCAACGACCATGAAATGATCTTATGTGTCATTCGTCACAACTATATTCATTGTGAAAACAATGCCCATCAACCATTTGTAAGATGAATTCATTCAAACCCAACAAATAATGGACTCCTTGATCTCGAATTGCATTTCTTATTGATGTTGATTGGTTGAATTTAAACAGAAAGAGTACCTCTCATATTATTTGTGTTTTTCAAGGCTCCTCTTTTGATTCCAAATAACTTTTTTTTTGATATAGTGATCATGAAATTAAACATTTGTGGATAGACAACACATAGTATATTAATCAACATAAACAAGTGAAAAAAACTATTAAAAACGCTCCTCTTTTGATTCCAAATACATTTTTTGATAAAGTGATCATCAGAAAATTACATTTGTGGATAGACAACATAGTATATTAATCAACATAAACAAGTGAAAAAACTATTTTAAAACACTGAATCTATTTTC